>WSZQ02077839.1:93740-105588 GCA_019419845.2 Weissflogia rhopalogaster
CCACCTCCAACGCCCTTCAAGTCGAAATGTTTTCCCCGTCCCATACTCCCGCCTCCAGCTGGTTTGCGTCTGTCTACGCTCGAGACCCGCTTCGCAGAAAAGGGCACATTGTATCGCGAGATTGAATGGGCGCACAGGGAAATGAGAAACTATTATGAATATTACAAGGCATCCCAGACGTCAACTCGTCCTTGGCGAGCCCGCCCGCTGAAGAACAGTCTAAAGTCGCCGAAAGCTCCCGGCACACACGCGAAGCTGTTTCACCCTGAAAGTCAATGTGTCAGCTTCTCGTGCGCACGTGTGTGTTCTGGAGCGGTAATGGTAATTTCTTTGGTGCATTATGAGACGGACGCTGGAGCACTTCGGGCTTGAATCATATCGGACGATCACGATTTTCCCCTATGCTACCGGTGAACGCACAATCCCGCAGCAGGCACAAAAATGAAAAGTTTATTATTATAAAAAGTATGCAACCACCGACCTACATCTACCTTCTTCATTTACAGGATGTTCACTTTATATATTGTTTTTATTTCAAGTTACAAATTTATAAAGTTAAAAATATCTTGCTTTTAAATTAGGTACCGTTGATTTACCTGGAAGTAAACTATTTCACTGAATGACTTGTATAAATGCATGTTCTACATCTACCAGTTTCACGCATAAAATATTTAAGCATTACATTGAAGCATCATTTCTATACCAGCGCTTGACTTGCGGAGTAAACTGGTGAATACGAGCAGAATTTAGGCGTCGAATAGCTCAAAAACTAACAATCCGAGTTAACATTTTCTTGTTTACAAATGCGAGTATTCCTTCCAGTTGAGAGATATTATATCCAGAGAGACTATATTTCATTACTATTCTTATTGATTTATCCCTTTGATTTTTTTAAATATTTACTTTTTTGTAGCTTTAATAATATTTCATGAAAAATTGGAACACTGTGTTCATCTTCAATTTCTACATTTCTACACTATTTGTCATTCACAGAATATTTAAATCTTTTATTTTAATCCGATATTAATCCAATTAAATCGATAACAAATGAGATTACAATTCTGACCCATAAAAATTGATTTAGATGATTTCTTCAAAAAAATAGATGAGCTTCCAGAACACTTAGTATAAATACAGGTTGAGATTTTTGCGTACGCATGAAGTGCGTCTCATTTCACGCTGTTTTTCCTGGGCGACACGCCGAAGAAAAGCTAGTCACGCATATTTTAAAGCTCATTTTCTTGTTGTCTCGCATTATCCGGCGGGAAAGTTTCACGCGCGCATCGGCAGCAAGTAGCATCATTACGAGATGTAAATTACACCTTTTCGGAGTTTTTATTCTGCGCGCCAAACAGCGCGTAAAAAGCGAAATATAAAATAAACCTGCGACAAACAAGGACACGCCCGCGCGGAAAGAAGCTCCTCACATTGCGAGATTATTACGATCGCTGCTTCCTCCGCGTGCGCGCATTTGCCGTCTTATCACCCAACTTCCGACAGCCTCGAGCTTTGCGCTCGTCTGAAAAGCTTCGCTGATCATAAATTTAGCAGGAGGAATGCGTCCTTGCTGCCTCGTGGCTCATATTTCATCATTTCGAGAGGGTGGCGTTGCTTCTTAACGCCGCGAATTCCTTATGATTAACAAGAAATAAGCATGAAAAACCTGCACAACCAGAGATTATACTGATTAGCATGTTTTCAGGATGTTTTTATCTTTGTTACTTGCTATATTTAGATGCCATAACAAAGATGGTGTTTTCAAAATATATAATTTTCTAAATTATAAACTTTTTGTGTTGATAAGATGCGTTATTACAATAAATAATCTTATATCTGGTCATTTTTAGAAGTCATGACATATGATGACAAAAATGCGAAAAATAAAAATTTAGCAAGTATACGTAAACATATCATAAGTTTAAAAAAGCGTGTCAGAAAGGATGGAACATTCTGTCAAGATTATGATGGGTCCTTCTAGGCGCAAGATTTATACGCGTCCTTGACGTCCCTTCACATCCCTTTGGCCTTATTTCGCCCCTGCCACAACCGAATCTGCATTGCAACCGCTCGCTTTGCGCCTTCCTTTATCCTTATCGCAAATTCGCGAACACGGTTTTTGGTCGTTTTTTTAAAGAGGACGTAAATTTACGAGCATCGGAGACAAAGAGGTGCGGCGTGCCCTCCGTCGAGAACGAGCGTATTTTTCGGTAGAAGGTCACACCTTCGCTGGCGGAAGCGCCTCGTCTTATCACAATATTTCGCAAGGAGTCGCGTATAAAGCGTATAAATAAGGACGAACGCCAGTCGCGGCCGACGCTGACGACTGCCAGGCATCGCACGAAGCGAGAAGACGAATAAACCCCAGAAACTCACCGAAGACGTATAGAAATAGCAAAAGAAGATAGCAAACATGTCGCTGTCCACGAACGCCATTTTGTATTTGCCCACGAGACACGTTCGCATTATCATATTCCTGACGCGCACGTATTCATACGCTCATATTCGTATCACGTATTTTGCTTCAAAATAAAATTAAGTTATAACATTTATTTCATCCAATATCATTCCATTTTACCGAGAATGTACGACTGTAGTCTTTTGGCTCGTAATTGATTGATTACAGCCGCGTGGGGCGATTATATCTCTTCAAATTTGTTTCACTTTAGGTGTTCGAGTAACCGATGCGCTCAAACACAAACGCCGCGTATAAAATTGTATAAAATACGAGCGTAGCCTGGCGATGCATCAATTCCACCGGCGCGCCTTCGTGCGATGCGCGTTGTCAAACGGCGTCTAATTTATTCCGGATCTAATGAGTCCTAAACGCCCGTGTTATCTGTGTGGGGCCTTAGCATCAACATGAGACACCATGAGAATCAAATTACAAGAATTTTCTTCGTCTTTATTTCAAAATATTATACTTGCAGCATTCCTACATAATAAATTACAAAATATTAAATTGACAAAACGAAATATTAAAGTTAGACATAAATTGTAATTCATGTTATAGAATAGTGGTGGCGAACCTTATTGGGGTTGTGTGCCTTCATATAAAACACTAAAATAAAAATATATACACATACATAATAAAAATATATACATATTCACTTGTAAGACCGGTACTAACGTAAGCTACAGAGACCATCACCATGACTAAGATCCAGCAAGAAAGGGAAGCCTCGATAGAGGCGAATAATAAGATAGAAAATTGGAAGAGTAAAATAGGGGGTAAAGGAATCAGAGCATTGACAAACAAAGATATAGGTGTTGAGTTGGTTGCCTAAGATAGGAGTTACTTGCTGCGTCACTATGCTTAAGATGTTGGGGATGCGCTCACCAGCAATGGGGAGGGGGCGCTGCACCACCATAAAAGCGTGGTTCGCGCCCGATTCGGCCTATTTTCCTGTGGTGAGTTTTGGCTAGTGTTTGTTAAGTTGTTCATTTTCTTTCAATAAAGACGTTGTGGTGTTAGAAATCGTGTACTTTGTGAAAAGACGTAGTGGTGAGTTGTACTTAACATATCGGCTAATTCAAGGAACTTAGCTTAAGAAGATCCAGTTAAATCTGGTCCCGCGCAACACCGGGAAATAAATTAATGTTTTTAAAAAATCGCGAGTAACGCGTAACAATAGGAGAAGAATTGGAAAATGATTTGATTCTCAAAAATAATGCAACAAAGAGCAGAACAGCTAAGGCATGTATGGTGGATGAAAAAAGCAGCACACCGCTGTGAAGTTACTAAAAAATACCAGAAAACTTTTTTATTACAGAATTCCATAAGAAAAAAATAAAAATCCGGAGTGCCTCTTATTCTTTACATATGTTGTTTATATGACCCAAAATACTATAAATTTTGCGAGCGCCACTTTTTCGACTCGGTGCAAGTGCCATAAAATGACGATTAAAGTTTCAAATTTTCAATTGATCCGTCCATAACAGGACAAATACACTACATTTTCTCCGAAACTAGAAGCGTGTGCCTCCAGAGATGCCAACAAAAATATTCCAAATTCAGATAGGAATATGCTGAAAATAAATTAATGGTCGAGTCGAACAATATTTGCTGAAATCTTAAAAAAAAACGCATAAGAACAAATTGCCAAGGAGACATGTGTCAGTAAAAAGCTTCCATGGGTCAGAAAGTGACACGCGCGTCATAGATTCGCCATCACTCTTGTAGAACCTATAATATTTCACATCAATGAAACGCTGTTTTAACTAGACCATTTGACACTAGCGAGTTATTTCACGATTTTATGAAGCCCAAAATTCTTTTATGTAGGTTTATATTTCATTTAATTTATTTCAACAAAATACGACCTGAAATAGTTTACGCATTATTTACTGTTGAGGAAGAGTAGTATTTAATTAAACAAATTTTCACTGACATATTAAATTCCCCACGTGTGGTATTTGGTAATATAATATAGAATGCATACGAATTCGGAATTGTTTCCTGTGATATCTTTCATATTCCACGATATTATGAATCTGGTCGGAAAATATTATCTAAAAATATAAGGAACTGAATTTAATTATAAATATTAATACTAATAGACGAGAGAGATAAAAGGTGTATGTCTTTCTGGTGGATTTTTATCGTTTGTGCTAGAATTCCTCCGGTTGGTACTAAGTGCCCTGAAAGTTAGCAGGACATACGAAGCGTGGCACGAACACGACAGTGAAAGTCAAGCCGTGAGCTTCGAGCTTCGTGTGTGCCGTGTCCGTGTCACATGAAATGCGAGAGTCCTTGGTGTGCGCGTCGCTCATGCTCGATGTGCACTCAGCGCAATGAAACTTAATCGCTGTTGTGCGACAGGACAACGTTGACTCACAACATATTGTCTAAATGTCGCCTGAAACGCACTAAAATGCTCTAAATTCAACTTGAAAGCTGTAGTATGAAATTAGAAATCTAAACTCTACTATTTAGCGCTCCTGCATGTTGTTGTAAATGTTATAATTCGTATAATTTATAAAAATATAGCAATGATGTTTTACATAAATGTTTTAATTTTTGAAGTGAAATATCTCTATGCGTAAGCTGATGAATGCGGGCCAAAAGCTTTACGATACCACGGATGGCGAAGCATATGTAGAGTTTCCGAAAACCTGAATATTTTCAAAAATCATGATAGTTGCACATGTACTTTATTTACTTTATTTTGTCTTATTGTTATAGATTATATTTTTGTTTTATTTATTTATTTTATGAAGTCTATTGACGGTAAAATGTAAAATGGTGTAAAAGATGAACGCCAATAAAGGTCCAACTACAATGGGTAGTTTTTATTTTTGCTGATAAGCATTCATTTTATAAACGAATACAAAATTACATAAGCATCGGCGTACGTTATTCATTGATTGTCAGTACATTTGACGTAATAAGGCAGCAGGAAAAGTAGATTTAGTGAGTTGCCCTGGAGTATCCTGCGGTGTTGAGGGATGGAACTACACATTTCTATGCCGTTGTTTACTGCTATATAATATTCCATAAAACGTTTTTCGTTTGATACAGAGTTGATGAATTGTTGGGTGGTTAAAGACATACTCGCTTTTTAAATAATTTTCTTAACTAATTCTTATCTTTTAATAGATATAATACAAATTATTATAAAATATTTATTAATATTTCAACTGGTTAAATTACTAGTAAAAATAAATATGTGATAAAGAACACAATAACGCAGTTTTTCTTGAGATTTAATAGGACATAAGTCGTTCAGGTTAAATTGCATTTTTTTTTCTTGGACTTGGCTTGTACGAGAAGATCAAGACATCAATCTTAGCAACATCAGTCGTTGTCATTCCAGTCGGTTTGATATGAATTGGGAATTGTTCGACGTCTGACTGAGGCCTGCATGGCGACGCCGACGGAGAGGTGTCTGAAAGGAAATTATCATTTAGATGGAATTAGGGGGGATGGCGTGGTGATGGCGTGTCCGAGGGTTGATATCGCCGCTGGCGATGACTGCGAAACGAAAAGTCAGCGCGAGGGATGGCGATGTGCGGAGGAATGATGTACACGGCCCGTACTTTCGTCGTCGGCGCCTCGGCACAGCCTTCGAGATGGAAATGAAGATCGAATTAATAATGCAACGTCTCGATTGTAAACTAGATATCGTCGTTTCATTGCCTCCTTCATTGCTCGCGCAGTGCAATAACATTACTTTTTATTTGAGGTATAAAAGATGAGTACATTCGCCTCGCCTCATATCTTTCACTACCCCTCGAGACACACACAGCCTTGCTTTATTCAAATTTAATTATAAATTGCGCGATTTTTGCTAGAGATCTCTCGAGTGCTTTGTGTTATTTTTAAATATCGATAGAGCTGTTTTGGAAGTTTCTGAACTCTGAACAATTTTATTCGCTCTTTTTTCTCCGGCGATGGTAGCTCTCAGATAAAATTTTCGACCGAAGCATTCGAACGTAAAGGGCCGAAACTTTGCACTTATTGCGGTGGGCGCGCGTGGGGAATCGAAAGAAAGAAAGTTTCACGTCGCACGTCCGCGCTTTTTCCCCCTCAGCCACGTGTCCACCCGCGCTCACCGACGCTCTTCACGAACTTGGAATGGTTAACTTCTTTTAGTTCTCCCAGCAGTCGGGCCAATTAAGTATTAACTTTGAGCTCATCGGCTTTCGCCTGAAATTCGGACGCGAATTCAATTATTTACATCGGCAGCCAGACGAGCACGGGCGCCATCTTTGTTGCAACGACACGTGGCAAGATCAACCATGATGCAATATATTGATCACCAAGGTAATTTTAATCGAAATTTTAAAATAATATTAAATTAAAGGCGGTAAAATGGCAGTAACTTTATATCCTGTTTTATTCTGAATTGTATATGAAGTGAGTACATTATCATTTTTTCTGTCCGGCCTTAGGCTCCGACGAGACAAGTGACACTTTCGTAATGTAACTAGTATAGTAGCGCGATTACCTAGAAATAAAGAGGATGCCGGTTTAAATCCGGTCAAGGGCATTGCCATTTTCTCCTTCAATTAATTTAATTTCGTGAGAGTACGTCAATATCCCTCACCAGGGCGCTAAGTTCTATTCCACGCCTAAAGTATATAAAGTCCCTGAGATTTGACTGTCGTGAATACAGTTCGATGCATCAATTCCTACTAGGCACGATGCTATTGTTAAAGAAAAAGTAAGAAATACCGAAAGTTTGTGGTAACAAAGTCGTCTAAGATGACTTTAATCAAAATTTTAAGACACCATTAACTTAAAGACTGTAAAAATGTTTATACCCCAAATACAGTGGCGTAACCTTATGTTACATCAGGTGCAATATAACTTGATGTTTACAAAATTATAGTACTTGATAAAATAAAGAAAAAATATCGCGGCTTTTGTCAAGAGGAAATCTAATTTTCCTTATCTCACTAAAATGTATACTCTGACGAAGGCAGACCATAATACTGATACGTCACTGCAACAATACACGTGAAAATAGAATATAAATTTCCGTGGTAGGAAGAATAGCAATGCCTGATTTTACGACACCACATTAAAATTTAATATCGTCACGATAATTAAGTGCGGCGGTGGGAATAATGCGACGTGATTTTCTCCCCGCATTTTCGTGACCGTCTTGTGATGACTACAAACCAGCACAACCTTTATGACACGCTTTATTATAATATAAAACCCAAGAGGTTTAAAATATCACGATCCAATATATGCACACTGCGAAAGAATCAATCATAAAAGGAGCTCAACGCGCCTTGCAAGAGCGTAAGAAAAGTTTCAATCGTAAATATTTTAATTATTAATATATTCATGTGTTTTATGTTGCACATCACAACATCGTTGCAGGCTGAAACATCTTTCAATTTATCAGCACATCAAACAAAAGTGAAAAAGAACAAATTGGCGGCAAATAAAAACGCAACAATCTCGACACGCCAGCCTGGCGCAGAAAAAAAAACAACGTACATTGCGTCTATAAAAACGAATAAAAACCAAAAAACAAATTTACATGTTAAATAAACTCGGCGACTTTAAAGTGGAAAACGTTTATTATGCGCTGTAAGCATATTTATGCAGCGTGGTATAAAAAAGGTGAGCGGATACAAGGCGCATGTTTGGCCGATGAGATGCAGAATGACCAATAAAATGGATGTGGATGCTCTAAGTTTATGGGCGACTTGTAAAATTAGCGTGTTTTAATTACAGGGCTGAGATAACGATTACCTGGAAGGATAGAGGTGACCTCTGGTGATTAATATTTGCATGAAAGGGCGTTTTATGTTCTTGGAATCATAGTTTAATGCCTACTCTTACCTATGAGTAGTTACATCATTAGATGTCATATTCATATCCAGTTGATTTGTGATTTATTTTAAGTTTGTTTTCAACTTTTAAGAATTTGGGTTAGTTACATGAAATTAATTGGTACGCAATTCGTCAGATCCATTTTAATACATATATTTTTGGTGATACTATACAGGACAACAAAATGACTTTCCAAGATTTTTTTTGATTTATTTTATTGAATAAGATAACTTTGCATGAATCGTTTATGTAATAATAATAAATATATTTGAAGGCTATCGAGCTTTAAAGTCTTTCCGCCCCGAAAGTACATTTTGTTTTTTTTACAAATTAATAAAACGTACTTGTCCAGCCAAGTGGCGCAGTGGTATGGTCGATGACCACTGTACGGGTTCGATTCTCGGTGGGGATGTATATTAAAAGTGAATTCTTCTTCTTATCAATAGTGTTAGCCTCTAATATGACTAATTACTTATTACATAGCAGTCGATGCTCAGTAAAATCAAACAAAAAATAAAACGTAATTTATAAGTGTATAAATGAAAAATTCGACTAACAAATGAGCAAAAAATAGCCGTACATAAAACTTTATTAGAAATTAAATAGAATTGCTAATTTCTATTGTATAAATGGTGGTGAAGAAAATGTTCAGAATATGAAGGTGAGGCTAATTTATTCAGATTATTGTTTGTTGACAATGAGAGTTGTTGGGTGCTTTCTTGTGAAAGGCCCGTCTACATATATCTACAGGGAGAATCCATTCTTTTGTATTTGAAAAATTAATTAAAGTTAATACTCCTCAACATATTTACATTGATTTATTTTAATATCAGACTGAAATTTCTTCCTGGAACAGTTTAGAACATATTTGCAAGTTTATAACGTGCACATTTATATAAAAGGATATAGTAAAAAAGAACATTTTATTATCGTTACAATTAAAAGAGGAAATTAAACGTGAAGTCAGCGATGTCAACATGCTCTTCACACTCAGCTGTGTGCTATCAATTTGTTAGTTTATGTACATTTGTACATTACAAGCACACATCACGTCCGAGTTACTTTTTCATTTGCGTCAAGGCAACAACGTGTGGCACACACAGTCATGGGCAGCCGTATAATATTTTAGGCATGTTAATGCGCCGCATGCAGAAGCATAAAACATGACGAACCACACGCCAACAGAAATTCGGTTGACCTCTGCACCGGCTCGCATGCTTGGTCAACCGCGAGCGCGGATAACAAATGAAAGCCTTCATATTATTTTAATGCTGCCGCCCCGCTGTGCGCCCCAAAACGTATTTTTTACAGCCGCCTCGTACTCACAGTCAAAATAATGCTATAAGGTGTTTCGGATGCGTGAATAAAGCACACACGCATACAGTCATACGTACGCACACGGCGCGGCGATCAGCAGTCATCCCAAAATATATCAAGAAGCCGTTTGATTGATAAGCGTGCTCGCCTCTCGCCCCCACTGGGTGCACGTATCCATCAAAATTATCGAATCGAAAAACGTTTCATAAATCATAAAACACATTCACTATAGAGGCCCCCCTGATATTGGTATATGGTTTTCATCTTTTTCATCTGCATTTTTATGAATTTATTTACGATTCGGGAGACGCGAAAAATGAATTTGGATTTGTTTATTCATCGTTATAATTTCGCACCGATCCCTTTAGGGCAGGCCGTATTGTAGCGTTGTTGGTGATGAATGCAGTGAAATGAGCAAATTGTGGCGGTAATTGCATCCCTTAATACACATCTATCTAAACATTTGCGTGGCGCACAAAGGGGGCAAGCGGCCGGGGTAATAACCGCGCCGCGGGGCCGAAACGTATCCGATCCGACGCACACCAGTAGGAAAGCGTATCACACAGCGAAAACTGGAAACAATCATGTCGAAATTGAGGCTTGCGTGATTTACGCACTTTTTTGCTGACCATCAGCCCTTGCTGGGAAATAAAAACCGATCAAAAAACCGCACAAAAGCGCAGCGACGAGAACCACCAAAATCAAAACATCACACGTGCCTCGTCTCCCATGTATCGAAATTTCGAATATTCAATGTATTCATGAGAGTGCGAATGTGCGCCGCCACGGTTGCGTGCGTTGAGCAAAATTTTCTATATTTTGCTCTACCGGGAATCATTCAGTTTTTTTTTCGCGTTTACTCTGCTCATTCCACGCTGATTTTGGGCGTGGTTGAGGGGAATAAGGGAAGTGGGAGCCTGGAGTGCATAGCGAAGCAGCAGGATGAATACCCTTGAGGTGTAATTATGAAAATGCGATGTATATACCTCCAGGCTGGTTATATTGATATACGTACGTGTAATATGAATACGAATGAAACAATTCTCTCAAGAGGAATAAAATGAAATGTACAAAAATTGGAAATGTGGAAAACTGCTAAGCTAGGGAGATATTTTGCCGATTTTTATTTTGTTTCATTTTATTTTCTTGAATAATCCCAGGAGAAGGTCACGAGGCCGCTGGCACGGAATTGAATGAAATTTTGCATACATATAGACATAGTACATAAGCAGAAACAACATTTTTAAAAGTCGGATAACACCGACAAACTATCCAGGTATTGAAAATCCAGGTCGTGAAAAAATGTCCTTAACAGTGACAATGAGTAACTAAATGTCATTAAATTATTGACGCTATACAAATACTTCGTGCGAACTGAGTCGCGTCGGCATTTGAGGCATAGCATTAAATAAATTTTAAGTATATTAAATATTAAGCTATCAACATAAAACAAGTGGTTAAATATTCCTCAACTCTTCTACTTCAAGTTGATATAAATATTATCCAAATACGTTCAAGATAAGTCAGTCATTTTTGAAGTTTTAAGACACATAATTTGTTGAAAACCATTTTTTCAATTTAATTGGTGATTTTCCACCCGTATCTATTCTCGGTGGTAGTTGTTATATGTATCAAAATGTTCCTTATGTCATGTACTTTGATATGGTATAAACATGTTCCTGGTTATTGTACTGGAAATTTTGATTTCGCCGGATTTATAATTGACCCCATGGTTTTTTCGCGCCCGCGTCGAACGAGCGCGAGATATGCTCATTTTGAGGCATAGATAAATAAATAAATTTTATGTATATTAAATAAAGCTATCAACATAAAACCACTCTTCTACTCAATTCTTCAACTTCTTCTTCTGATACCAATATTATCCCGATCCATTCATAATAAGTCAGTCATTTATGGAGTTTAAAGGTACATATTTTTTTCGAAAACCTCGTTTTCAATTTCAATATGGGTTTTCCGCCCTTATTCGTTCTTGGAGGCAGTTGCCATATATATCAAATTGTTCCTTAAACATTTTTAGATTATAAATATCATTCATCCAAAAATATCGGTTCACAGAAAATATAATAACATAAATTAATGTATACATATATACAATATATACGTTCAAGGTTTGAATTATCCGTTTTTTGTCGATTATAAAATCTTTTAGGTCATAAACATAATAAATCCAAAAATAATATAAATGTATATAAAATATAACAATACAAATTAATATATTGA
>WSZQ02077839.1:105688-123945 GCA_019419845.2 Weissflogia rhopalogaster
TTTTAGGTCATAAACATAATAAATCCAAAAATAATATAAATGTATATAAAATATAACAATACAAATTAATATATTGACACACAAAAAAATTAACTGTCAAGAATCGAATAATCTTCCAAAGATACTAAATCAAATGAAGGAAAGAAAACTGGAAGAAGTATCGTATTCAAATCTTGTCCCCCATTGAGAAAGAAAGCAAAATACTTAGTGCAAATCCCACGAGTGTTAATTATGTAATATGCACAGAGATTTACAATGATTGATGTGTCGATGAGCTTCCCGCATACTTTTACAACGCCCGCCGCGTGCGAGCAAATCAATTTCGGCGTTGGCGCAACGAAAGCAAGCCTGCCACAATCACCACAACACGACACGCAAATGATTCCTTTAAGTCTATCAGCTGGCACACGACTGCAACGAGCTGAACCAGACGACACGTGGCGACGACGGCCGGAACAGAGCGCGAAAGAGTTGGGAACTTTTTTAATAAATATGTTAATGCGCGGCGTGCGCGACGCAAATGTTTCTTTAAATATTAATGTACTGTTATTATTTCTATTTGTGAAATCGATACATATGGGAGGGCATTCGTTGATCGATCGACTTGTCCAAACTCGCCAAGGAAAAAATAACAAAGAAGATAAAAACGATTGGGATTGTATGCGGTATGTGATATGAAGTACGAAGCGCAGCAAAAGAGAAATCAAATTGAAAACGGGGATTATCGCGGTTTCACCGCATTCAAATGTATTGAATATGTATAAGGACGTGCTGCGTGATTCTGTGATTTACTCATCGTCACCCGATGCCGATACGAATGTCGGCGTGCTAAACGTAATATAATATAAACATTGACGGGAGCAGCGTGTGGATTCTGTCATTGTGTGGTGCAGCGATGATCTTGCGGAATGATACGGTACGGATGTGATTTGGGAGATGCTATCCGACCGACCGGATTCGGCAGATTCCGATCGACGCGGACAATGCGAGGAATATGAGAGATTTTCGACAAATTCGATTTGCGTTCATCGATGGTAGACTACGAAGCGCGGCGACGTTGGTGCCGGCAACGATGGCGGTGGCGGATTGTGAATATTCACAATCTCACCAGCCACTCGCCGGAGAGTTGGAGAACCAATAATTGAAAGGGATTTTCTTGTCAATGCGTGTGGATTCTGGTGGTGCGAACGAGAAGCAGTGGTGTATTGCCCTCCAGTTGCAATTTTATCCCTTCGAAGACGACGTCTGACGACATGGGGCAGGAAGCTCGCTTAATAACCGCAATTTTTTGGCATTTGCGCTTGAAAGTGGTATTCTGCTTCAGGGAATCTTATTTTCATGCCACATAAATGTGTTTTAAATTGAATTTAAGAATATAGAATATTTCTTTTCACACCTTTTTGTATTTTTTAAAAAGAAAATGTATTCTATCTTTCATAAAGTTAATTTACTATTTTAATTTTAAAGTAAAAAAAGTACATGAGGTTAATTAAAATTATTTAGAGGTAAACACTTAAAATTTAATGGAGAATACATAGTATATGAGGTTCATAATATACATTACATGCTATTTTTTTTACAATGATTAAAAAATAATTCATGTATTTATAATTGCAGATCGTAGTCTAGTAGATTGAATAGAGTTAAGTGGGTAAGAATTTATTGCACTGCAGAGTTGGGTGTGTGTGGTGTAGATTGGGTCGTATATAATCTGGGAAGAGTTAAATAGATTGTATAGGTTGTTGTGTTTGTAGGAATGTGTGGATGTATTTTGAGTGTACGTGTATAGATATATGTATGGAGTGGTTTAATTGCAGAAATATGTATGCGTGAGAGTGTGTGTTTATGTGTGTACACTGTATGGTATGTAGTATACGTAGGGTTGAATAGAATGTATAAAATGTACAGTAGAATGTTGTGTTTGCAAACATGTGCGGGTGGGAGTGTGAACAAATATTATAAAGAGTTATGCGTCCCGAAGACTCGAACCTCGTCCGACCGTGTGATACACTGAGGTGCTTCACTATGCTGTCCAAGCGAATTCATAAATTTTATGCACTATCTACCTTTTGGCCAGTGTATAAAATATGTACTTACAATTAGTGGTCTGCATGTGTGTGAGGAATATAGTGTATAGAGTTTATGTGCATACGTGAAAATGTGTATGTGTGCTTTTGGTAGTAGCTATGTGTGTGAATAATTCACACCAAGAGGTATCCGCTCGGAGGCTACCCACTAAGAGGTGCTACCCACTAATGGAAGCTACCAAGATGGGATAATTCATATATTTTTATGCTCTAACGACCTTTTGAATAGAGTGAGTAGAATATTGTGCTTGTAGAAATGTGTGGAAAGTGTATGTGAATAATTCACACAAATCGGTAACTGTTCCAAGGATTCGAACCTCGTTTGTCGGTGTGATATGGTAATTTATGATATTTTATGTGAAATTAGAATCATATTTCTTTCTATAATAATAAAGAAAAAAAACTTATCATTTTAAGGCAAAATGTGACAAAAGTTTGTGGCCACACATTCATTACATAAATTACATCAGCATAAACTAAAACTTTTTCACCACTAATATTATGGATCGAATTCACTTTACATCTAAACGAAGCACCTCTACAGACCTCAGAAAAGTGGGATGGGTTATGATGCAATGTGTTTGCCTTTCCACGAATCTACTTTGCCACAACCCTGCTCTCCCGCTGCGAATAAATATTCCATCCCTTAATAATTAGGTCCTGACGGTCCGGCTTCGGTCGAAGCTGCGCCAACATCTCCGAGACGTCCTCAAACCCTCAGACGCCGTCTGAGGACAACCGGAATAGGCACACTCCTGGTTTATGAATAATGTATCCATGTGCGGTTTGCTCCAGCTCGAGCCCAACTTGTTCCTTGCCGAAAACCATCACAAACCCTGAATACACGACAACCAAATGTGGTCACAACCGGCTTATCTAACGTATAACTTTGTAAATTCTCATAAACTCATAAATTTGCCACATTTGCTATTTCTTCAGCGCATTCTATTGTGATTATTATTCACAAGGTTTTTGCAGTGGAAATCTTGAAAAATTACTGTTTTGCGTTCTACGAAACAGTGAAATAATCCAGGATTATTTCTACTGACAGTGACGTATTATAATCCGGATATTTTTATTTCATTTGATAAAACAGTGAGTTGGACGTAGGATTCCATGCAAAAAACATGACATGAAAAAAAAAACTATGCTATGTACAAAGTTGGCAAATTAACCACATGTTAGCCCTAGAGATATGCCTACAGCTATTGTTCATGTTGTTTTAGGTTTTTATGAGTCCGTCGAAATGTGGAATGTCAAATCACCACCCATACACTGGTAATCATCAAAACGTGTAATTACCTCATTATTTTTCATGAGCCTTGTGTATCTCGCAACAACGTGTAAACATCTTCAACATACGAATAATAAACGCGTTTACATCGCGTTTATTATCTGCGAAGACGACTTTTATTTCGTCATTTGTCGCAAATATGTGGGAAGTTATGCCAGGTCACAATAGCTACAATTACTTTTCCTGCGTTCTGTTTAATAAAATGGCTTTCACAAAAAACCTTCAAGTCTTCAAATGATCATTAGACAATTGATGATTTTCACGGTTTTGTTTTCACACGACAGAGCGTGTTATTATATCCCTAATGCGCATCGAAATCAACCACGCGCAATGAACGCAAAAGAAATCAAGATTTAAGCATTATCGTCGGTCATTACGCTACAACCTCTACAACGATGTAGTAATCACAATAATGGTAATATTTTTTTAATTAAAAGGTAATGAGCCGTGTCAATCGCGGGATATAAGGAACATTACTTGTGAACATTGACTTTTGCGATCACAGATGGTGCTAATACAATATATTGAGTAAAGAACAAACGCCATCTAGTTTAGTCATCACGAAGATAACAACATATCATAATCATGTAAAAACTGAGAAGTGATTCCTTATTGCATAAAAAGTTGCAAAATCATGTCAAAAAGTTGGAAATTTCTCGTAGCAAATTTCTTGGTCCAGATTATTTACACACAATTAGTTGAGTTGTTACAATTAGTTGAGTAATGTGGGTATGAACGCAATTTGTACATTTCGTATTACAAAAGCTTTTTAGATTCAAGTCCGTAACTAACGGTATGACCTTCATGGAGCAAATCAATGACCACCACCTGGATGAACAAGTTAAGACACGAGTACAACTGATACGTTTCGCAAAAGGCGCCGGATCTGACTAATTGGACGATCCCTTCGCTGACCGTGAGGTGCGAGATGCGAGATGCCGCAATCGGCACGCACAACCACACTCCGAAATTTACAGGCGTGCGACGAACGGCGGTCGTAACAATTTAGCTCTTTTAACAACTCGTTTGTCTTGCGGTGACTTCTCTCGTTGCACATGCAAACGCATCGGCCTTTTTGGCGTGCACGAGCAACGCTGCGACGGCTGTGTGGGTGTTTTTATAATCGCCACGGAAACAGCGCCCAAGCGTATGGTAACATTCATTTCGTTAAAGCAAACATGCACTCGGCACATGTTACCTTTCCACAAAGAAAAAAACTCGTAATTTAAGGACATTTTCCGCGAATTCCCATTCTTACAATTTCGAAAATAGCATTGTAAAAGACAAGAACACCGACGTTAGTAATGCCGTCTAGTTAAGTAGTTCCCAACGCCATAATGTAGAGACTACTTTAAAATCTTTTTTTTTTAATTAAAGATAAAAGTGTTGTTTTATAATACTTTTTCTATTCCTGTTTTATAATATGCACAGTATAATATCGATCATAACAGTACTGATGGGTGAGGGATTCGAGGCAATGTAGATATGTAATGTGTTTATAGGTTTCTAAGCTCGCTGCACTTGTAGTGTCACGACGGCGCGCGCGCGCATTGGGGAGCATTTTGATGTTTGTTTCATCTTCATAGCTTCATAGATAGTATGGAAAATCTCGAGCAAAAGAACTCCTCGAAAATTGCGAATAGAGCGCGCGGTCGTAGCGAGCGGACCGACGAATAATTTTGGCCACCGATTGGCCACTGTGCGACGTTACAACAGGCATAACCGCACGAGAAAACTAAATATACTTATTATGATTTTCTCATATAATCGTCGTAGAGAAAGTATAGTATACACTCGCATGAAATGTTTATTATTCACTTGTATTACTTGCAGCACTTCCGGTTCGTGCTACAATTAGTCACACTCGTAAACAATAAATAGCATTACATGCATGTTATACAATATTCTATTCTTTTATGTTTGACACAAATTTTAATAAAAAGTTTCCTTACTTGTGGGAGTATCTCGACAACCGGTTTACCATCCACTTTTAACCTGTGATATGTCTCAAGTCGTTAAAAAAACCAGGTTATAAAAAGCATCGTGTACATATCCATAACCGATAACAAGAAGAATGGCGGCTAATAACGACAACTACGAGTCTGTCTCTGTTAGAATACGAGTATGAGGTACTCTAACAGGGACACCTCACGAAAGCACGCTAATTACATGAAAAATACACATCCGTTTCGTGTGCGGATTCGCGTGGTGCATCACATGCGTTTATGTCGCGCATAAAACTAAACACACGGCACGGATGCATAAATTAGCTAATTACATGTCATTAATTACTCGCAGCGGGTGCAATTATAAATTATCTGCACACAGACCGAACGTCAAACGCTGTGCGAGTATCATACAGGTTACACACACGTATTAAAGCTGGATGAAAATCTACCGGAAGTGCGCCACAACGTTAATATTTCAATAAAAATGCGGCCATATTTGACGAAGTTCGAGCGCCGGCTGGCATCCTGAGGGACACTTGTTACCTTATCAGCGCGCGCAGAAAAGCGCAAATATTTTATGCACGTGCGAAAAGTGCACAAGTTGAGTGAAATATTATAATACGATGGCGTTTGCGGTCGCACGACGACAACTTGCAGGGTGGCAAAAAGTGCGTTGTCGAATTTATAACGTCGTCGTAATTTCCCATGAGAAATCAGAATTTATTCGCGCTATTTTCGCGGTGCATTTGCGGGCAAGTTTTTCGGGCCCCCAGACGCAGGAATGGGAGGTTTATGCACGCAAATTTCTATTTTGTGTGTAGAAGTTAAGGTTATGTGCTTTGAGAAAGGGCTTAAATGTAATCAGCATTTCTGTAGGTTACTCATATGTTTTAGAAGCAGTTGGGAGGGTGTGTGAATGCCACAAAGACTGGCAAATAGAAATAACAGCTTTTGAAGCCAAAATCTCAAAAGCTCTTAAATCCAGAGGTACCTCCAGAAGAACATTCAGAATGTGATTAAATTTTAATGTTGTGTTTCGTAAAGGTATAACCTATGTTTTGTTATTATTTCCACGGGTTTTAGATGGTATTATGGCCAAATAAGCGAATATGGAATATTTCGTGAAAATCCAATGAAACATTTTAAATAGTTTGAAAGTTTTGTGTACAATTCAATTTTTAGGTTAGCTTATGTACATTCAGATTTAAAGTTTAAAATGTAAAACAATTCATAACCTAAAAACAATACCAGAAAGTTCCCAAACAAATAATGGCTTGTAATGCGAATAAATACAAGATTTGCACATAGTGAAAGCAAAATATTTGCGAGAACAAATACGCAAATTAAATTTCGATTCGCAGTGAGTTGTTGCTTAAACTTTGTACCACCACACGCATTTCGGCTACTCGGCACCCTTTTATTTACACAGTGGCCGAGCCAAAACCACGTCCTGCGGTATGTGTGCACGTAGTAACACGCACCAAGCGAAGTTGCCAGCAACCAACCAGCTAACGAACTTGCAAACTTGCTGATAATTTAATTAATTCACTGCCACTCTGTAACTCGCAGTGTTCATGTATGTGCAATTCGGTGTGCCCAATGCCATGCTCTTATTTTCCTTTTTCCGCCGATTCGTTCGTTCATCGCCAATCTGTTTGTGCGCGCTCTTAATGCCTTTCTTTATTAAAAGCCCATAATCGAAATCGTACACAGCGGCAGATTGGCCCGAGATGCGTCCCAATCGGTGTAACGATGTAATTGCAGCGAAAGCTTTTAAAGAAATTGAGTTACAAAGGAAATTTTTACGAGCGGCGACGTGTGCGTCCGCTTCGATGATTTTCTAATTTCGAAAATTATAGTAATCCGACAGTGCCGCCACGTCGAGGTCAGGATGGCAAGTGGACATAACCTTGTCGGAGCGCTCCGAAAAAAAGTCTTTAAGTAGCAAAAAATATCAAAATATCATCAGATAACGTCGGCATCGACTTCGGCCCAGTGCGAAATTGTCGGGTACCGAAAGGCAGGCCGAAAATACGCTGAGTCATCTGACATTAATGAAATATTCATGGTTAATTTACCTTACGCCATCTAGATATAGCAGCAGCAACTAAAAATACAATGTTGATGTTTATATTTCTAAATGTTCCTATGTAGACGTATTTTTTTTTTTCTATTTACTTCAACATGCTGAAATTATTATTAACAACAAACTTTTTATAATCTAAAGCAAAAGTAACAATATTATTTCTAAATCGTATGGTTAATGTTATTTCTTCGTGTACACTTAAAAGATGAAATTTAAACCTGGGAAAGAGTAGTATTCAAATGTTTATGGCTGAAATAATTAACACCACATCAATAACAGTTTCCAGCCCACTGGAGTGCCGAGGACGATTCTCGATGGATGTAGAGCAAAATATATTCTTCTTGTCAACAATACTAATCTGATATAATTAATTACATTGCAAACAAACAAAGCCATTCATCTGAAAACGTAACTATTATGAAAAGTATAAAATTCCTAAATATTATGTATTAATGCAATTTATTCTTAGTTGAACACTAAAATGATGATATTTAGTATACATTATTTGCAACAATTCTTGTTCGCTGAAGTTATGGCTAGTATTGCGAAGGTTTATGGCTAATATAACTTCCGCCATATAGACAAAACCACAAGAACTACACCGAAAAAAAGTAACTATCATAGAAACAACAACAATATTTCTAAGCATTACGTTTACATGTAATTTACTCTTTGTTCCGCACTAAAAAGATGAAATTTAGCATGCGTTATTTGCAACAAATTTAATTGGCTCAAGTTAAGTCAAGGCAAGCGCGGTGCAAGAATGCATGCATGCATACCGGCGGTGATTTATTTGCGCAGTGTATGTTTCTTCCTGCAGTTCCTGCGTGTGTGCATCCCAAATGAGCACCAAGCCGTTAAATTAGTTGTACATTTATTACTCGTCTCATCTTCCCCAACCGCCACGAAGTCGCAGAAACTGCTGAGCAAACAGACCATTGCGTCTACCTCGTAAATATTAACCAATTCCGCTCTAAATAACTAAATAAACATATACAATTCCACGCGCAAAAAAGTCGAGCCGTTGCAGAGGTGGAGTTTACAACACTCTGTAGTAAAGCAATAAAACACAAGCGTAATAAAACGCAACGAAGCGCAAGTCGATAATAATTATAACTCGAAAAACTCCGCCATGCGCCAATGTTAACGGCTAATTATTGCTCGAAAATTTTTATTGAACTTTACAAGCCGGCTTTGAAATAACCCTCAGCAATTACAGCCTCCAACATGTCTGTAATGATGCTTTAATGAATTATAAAGGATGGTGAGACTGGACTGCGCCATCTATTGGTGACCCCACCTAGTGGCGACAGAAAAAAACTGTAATTCCTGAACTTTTTTTAGATAAAATCATAAAGTGAAGGATAAATAGGAAAAATTAGACTGAAAAAGTTTCTTTCATGATCACAATATCATCAGTCAACATTATAATTGATGGAAACATCTATAAAGATGTCATCAAACTAGTAGGAATGTATCCGGGCTGCCATAAACTAAACTCAAACTTAATTGGCGTACCTTTTTCTCCCGCCTTCTTCCTGTGTCTAATAAACCTTAAGTGTACGAGCATAAAAAAACATCCCGTCGAATTCTGCTGACTCCTTTCGGTGTGCGTTCGTGTTTTCGACACCAGATTATAAGAAGGGCACGGAACGGAAAAGGAGGCTGGCCGTTAAATAAATCTCGAAACAATGAAAAACAGATGTAAATTCTCGGCTTAATTGTGTTTTATATCACACGAAACGAAACGTTTATTACGCACGCTTCTTTAAATCCCGACAATTGAAGACGACAAACAGTGCAGTGAAGCAATTCAAATGGAGCAATTCGGACATAAATAAAACGGTAGTCGGACAAATTATTCAAACACCTTGTATTTGGCTCATTTATCATGGCCCGGCAGTGGACTATTAATAGAGGACTAAAACTAGAGAGGTTAGGAACACCTGGAGCCATTCGTCTGTTTATGATTGCACACGTCATCAAAATGAGATCGAACTGTTGGAGGAAACTTGATTAACTTTTATTCGGATGGCATCAATGTTGGGAAGGTAGGTCATAAAGTTTAATCGGGAATATAAAGGAAATTAGATTGACTACAAAAATAGAAAATAGTTAAAGAATACTTGTGCCTAGTGGAAGTTACAGGATTATATGTAGAGGCAAGATTAAACCTGACGAATGCACTTTTGATTATTTTCTACGTTATATAGAGGATTTTTATCAACAACTTTCATTTGAATATCGGATTGATTCTATAAAATATGATACTTTAAATATATTATATACAGATACTTTGCAGTGGCTTACCTAATAGCCGCCAACGTTTAGCACGTTGTTTGCTTAATGCTCGGCGCACCTTGAGCCGCTTTGCGGACACGTCGACTTGGTAATACATAGAATGAAATGTAGATCGACATAACTAAGGCTAAAACTAATATTTAACTTATTTTAGTCCAGATTATCTTGGCACAAAATTATAAAAGAGTAAAACATGTTTTGTAGAAGTTTTTCGCAAACACAAGCAAAACATACCAACGATAACTCATTTCTCTCTTCATTTGGAAAGAAAACATCAGACTAATTACCAACCAACGTCGAAAAAAATTCTTCTTGCCGGTGTGCAAACCAAATAATAGATTGCCAAAACGCGCTAATGGGACACAAAAATGCAATTAACAATAAATCACACCGCCGGTGGAGGCGTAGGCGGCGAAATCAATTTCGAATGCATTAAGCGCCTAATTAAAACCCAATTAAAACGAGACGGGCCGACGTAAAAAGTTTGTCAATTAGCCGCCGTGGCGATTGCGAAAAGACGCGAGCATAATGAGGAATTTGCACGTCGTCATTCGACGGCTACATGTAATTTTCGGTGTGCGCCGCATTAACATTAAATAATCACTGTGCAAGGGGGGCATGGGATAAAGGGACGCCGGCGCCGAGGCGCAATCATATCGTAAGTGAATTTCGGTTGCAATTTATTTAATGTAAATTAAATTCGTCTGGCTGGTAACGAGGTGACGACCGCAGCAGGTCGTATATAACTCGATGTAACTTATAGAGCGTTTTCCACTTGGACGGCTCTAGCAGTAATTTTAGTTTAATTATCGTCGTATTTTGCCAGTTACCTCAGCGCGTCGGCGGCGGCGCGGCTCTTGTAAAAGATTGAGGTTTAATCAGTTATCTCGACGGAACAAACAAAAGTGATTTACGGTAAATAGGTTACGCTCAAATATGTTCGTAAATTTTGAAGTATTTTGATCTATTAACAATGTGGTTTAATTAAATTAGGATTAAATGAATTTATTTTGAAAATGTGTCTATTCCTTTGAAGGTTAACTTATATTTTATGTTAAGTTCATATTTTCAGCGTGGATGAGTAAAAAATACATTTTTAAAGTAACACTTTTACACGCACGCTTGATTTGGGGAGAAACTGGTCAATTCGAGGCAAATTTGGACGGCGTATAACTCACAATCAGCAACTAACAATCAGATTTTAAGTTTTATTTTTTGTTAATGTTCCAATTGTTTCAGACAGAATATTTTTTATATTTGTTCTTTTTAATTTAACCTCTTGAGGCTTGTTTAAAATTCTGTGGCGTTTGTATTCTTATCGTAAAACAGCGGCGCAACGAGCAGATGTGATGCAAATATGATTCATTTGTGGTATAACTTCTGTCAGATCAATGCTATGTACTTAGGATAAACGTTATTGTATGACGTGATTCTTTTTCTATAAAAAAAATTGAATACAAAATTGTGATAAGATATACAAGTATTCGAAATTCCCACATTTGCTCGACGGAATTTTTATAGATGTATATAGGAGAATCAGCAACGTTCCAAACATTCGATAGCGGGTTATCTTGTGATGTAATTGTGATATCAGTTTGGGATTAACGTCATTCTATTAAACAACTCTTCTTCTATCAAGGATATGAATCCGAAGATGTAATGGGATATATAAATGCCCGAAATTCACAAGTTTGTTTGGCGTTCCTTCAGGTCTTTATAAAATTGTTAGGAGAGTTCTTTCCATAATTTGTTGCCTCGACTTTCTCTTTGCAATTCCTAACTCCTCTCTGCTCCACGTCTTTCATGCCCTCTTCCAACCATGAAGTAACTAATCATTTCATGGCTGGTAAAAGTTTAAAATAAACAGTTGAAATATAAATTAGAGTCCAAGTTAGTACGTAATGGGGGGCAGTCGGCCTCTCAGGCCTAGGTGTTACTGCGCTTGACGGATGAGAGATTATTCAGGATTGAGGTAGTTTCTCATGATTACCTAATATATTCAAGAATTGTTGGTAATATTTGCTATTTTAGCTACTTGATGAAGAAGGGGTACTGAAAAATGTGTTTTGCTGTCCTCTGAGGCCGCCTGCAACTGAGGGAGACTTAAAGGGAGTTTTAAAGTTTGGTAAGTCTACTATCATATAAACTTTTCCCCAGTATTCAATGTTATTTCTCTACAACATTCCAGGTCTAGAATAAATTGCTTTCATAAGCCTATAGTCTGACCATTTTCATACACGCCTCTTGAACAATTTTTGTGCTTGCTGATTGATTCTGAACTTTAGAAGTTCCCCAAAATATTATCTAATTAATGTCTCTCAACATACTGATAAATATACTCTGACAGTGTTTGATTTAGATAATTAATAAAAAGTTCGAGAATAGGCTAAATTCCCATATTAGCAAAGAGGAACAAACCAAAGGTAGATTGTCGACAATTAAATCTATATATAAAACACTCTAAATCTGTAGAAAAGCTCGAGTTTCAAGCTCTCCACAGCGGAATTAATCCCTCTTGACGAAATCTCTAATGCGTCTTTCTTGTTTTGCGGCCGTACGCAAATATCTCCCACATAAAGATGTCTTTCGCCGCCATGTTTCTTGTTCCACTCGTGCGCCACGTCAACGTGCGCAAATATAATTCGCACCATCATGCCCCGAAAGCCGCGTGCGTTAATAACGAAGCTGCGTCGTGCGGTGCTGAAAAGCCAAAGCGCAAAACCCAAATAGCAACAAAACCAGCAGCAGCCATCATCGTGCTTAAACACTCAATAGCCCTGCACCAGCAGCAGCGAACACGACCATAGCATATAAACATGTTACTCTCGTCGCCACACACACCCAGCTCGACTGGCAAACAGCGACAGAGACTGATGAAAACCACAATTTTCCGCCATTTATCTGTCGCTACACGCGCCTGGCATTACCAAACTCTTTCATACCTTTATTGCACTTTACACTACTTGAATTTACTGCCGACAACTTCTACCAGCCGCACTAAGCAAAAACAATGAAAACTACTTTGTGTCATTACACAGAGGCAATAGCATGACGTTTTGATTTACTTTTATTTACCAACGTGTGAAATTGTTCATGCACTTCGCTTTTTGTTTGTCGGGTTCGTTTATTAAATGAAGCGCAATTAATTAATGGTGAAAATGGAGACGAAATACAAACACGACATGGTTGTTACATTTCGGGAACCGTGTTGAGGGCGTACGGACCTCCGGAGAGATTACGAATTTCCAGAGAGCGTACTTTGTCTTCGGATGAACCTTTTTTTTGATTTTAAAGACAACGGCCAGCAGGCAAAGCGTGCAATGGCGGCCCGAAGAGAGTGGAAACAAAAACGACCAGCACGTTCATTAACGGATAATTATACGCGACAACGCTGACAACAAACCATTAATTATTACAGTGCGTGATGTTAGATAGATTTAGATAGTTTGTTAGTTCATATTTTAAATTGCTATTTTGTTTCGGCTTTGATTTAGATAACATGCTCTAACTTTGAATAGATTATTATGTATTAAATAAAACTAAAGTAGCCTAACTTTTTGAATACATCCTGTATTGTTGTATTCAAGTTTGTTTATTTTAGGATAGACAGTTCCATAATATGTTCTTCTCAATTTAAATCTAATCTAACATAACATCCAATTATCTTGTGCACTCTGAAATTTGCAAACGTAATTAACAACCACAAACAGGGCAAATCAGAAATCGCAACAAATATCTATTTCTCCAGGCACGAATCCAAATGCATTTGCAACCTGGGTGAACCCCTCACAACACCTCCACCTTCACCACCCTGCGCAGGAAAATCCAACTTCCGCCAAACAAGGATAATACAAAGTAAATAATGGCATCGCATAAACTAAAGGCCGCACACCGACGCGTCGCGACGCCTTGCTTGTTATCCCGACCAGCCAAGTTATCAGAATCCATGTTATCTGGATGGCCAACTTGCAGCGCGTTGATGACAAACAGAAACCCAGATCCGAGGTTAGCGCAGCCCCACGTGTCCAACCCACCTTCATCACTGTGATTATGTTTTGTCAGTGTCCTGACTACAACGCCAATCCCAGGGTTACCAATTGAGACCCATGACAATTGCCAGATTGTGGGATTACGCTTGCTCAGCTGACAATTGTGAAGTTGGCAGCCCTAAGGACGATTCGCCAGACATTGCTGTTTTCGCATCGAGTTATAAGTTCTTAGTTATGTTTGTTTGCGCGCAGTTTCGCACTGGCTGTTAAACCGAATTCGTATTCAACGTCACGAGTTTAATCAATGTTTGGATTTAATGATACGAACTAGAGACTGGTAGGAGTACGCGCCATAGAGAGCAGTGCGATTTGGCGTCTGAAATATGAAAAGTTATCCACTGTAACTTCTTAATAAAGATTAAACTTTTAACAGTTGTTGGTGCGGAATGGCTGGATGCGTGAAATCAATTTTAATTTCGTTTTCAACGCAGACGTACAACCTGTGCGTCATCCCAATTATAGAAAGGCTGCAAAAAAATTGAGGATCTTTTCAAAGGATTCGTGGGAAGGCTTTGCGTAACGTATTTCACGGAATGTGTTTTTGTTGGATGCGATCTTGGGACTTTTACTTTGCGCGAGTCAAGCGCAATGCCGCTTCAAACATCGCTAAAGGATGGCCGATGTGAGGAAAGTCGAAAGTCGGAAACTTTTAATCTCTCATTAGACCACGCTGACGGACGCGCCGGACTTCTGGGGCGCTGCGCTCCTTTTTGCTTCCACTCCAGCCCGACAAACGGCTAATTGCGTTCCCGAGGGTTCGTCGAGTTTCCACTATTACCGAAAACGAAATTCCATTGTGAGCCGCCGCACTGCCCACTGGACCAATTATACGAAAACATTTAAATACGTTTTAGCATATGCTACCAGGATGGAAAGATCAGGAACCCTAAACCACATCTAACAAAGCTTGAAGCTTCTATTTAAATATATTTATTCTTCAATTTCCGTTGAATAAAGCCTATTAAATCATAGGCTCACATCCCTCTTCTAGCTTTTCCTTTGTTTAGTTCTAGAACACCAGAATGATAATGATGAATGATGTTATATACAGAAATAGAACCTGCAAAAACTATTAACCGATAGATGCCACCATTAAATATATTGTCCCTTTCCACTTACAGTCCCTCAAAAGATGTGTATACAGAATGATTGAAGGATAAGTAAATATACAAGTAACTAAATAACTAAGTAAATCCAACAACTACGAAGTTTTTTCAGGATCACAGGTCCATTGCAGACGTCAACAAATGCGATACGTCCACGAGACCGTATTTGCAGTCTGCACCGAGCGTTTCTTGCGCCTTTAGCCGCGTAGAGTCGAAAACAATCGTGATTTATCGCCATCGCGACATTACGCCAGCGTTATTTCTTTGGGAGCGGCGCGAACGGAGTGTGTGACGCTGCCAGCATTGGCGCTGATAAATGAAAGAGCCGAATGGCAGAGCCCCACGTCGAAGAGACGTGGTTGCATTACGTCTTGCGTCTCGCCGGCGAAGACGTGTATTGACATCTCTCCAAACCCACCACAGCAAACGCACACACACGCCGCGCCGGAGAGTAACAAGATTGATATTTGATAGCAGGGCGCACACGAATTTATTTACTCGCCTTCGAACTCGCGAACATGAACTGGACCCAGCGTCCGCCTCTTACATCTAGCAACTCGGCTCCCAACCAGCAATATGTCTGTCACAGAACTTAACGTCACTCATGCACTCTCAAGTTCGTTCAAACCGTAATTATAAATACGTTTAATTCACACGCTCAAAATCTCTGCGATTATATAAGTAAATTTTTAATTTTCACTTGTCGTAAGGAAATTGTTTTCATATTCCAATTGGGTTGGTTGGAATTTCAGGGGAAATATAGTGAGAGCGCCGAAAGTTGAAGAAGTTGACGTGCATAATGCTTTGTAAATACGGATAATTTGTATAATGTATTCGGCGGCGGGGCCCGCCGGCGGAATATGTATCATGTCCGAGGTTTAAAGAGCTGACACTTTTGAAATTGAATATGCAGACAAGGCGCAGGTATTCTTTTGATTTTATTTTTTCGGGCGACTTGGGCAATTTGGGTGTCCGGCGATACGGTGTTAAAGTCGTGCGATCACCTTATGAGTATCAGCAGAGGTGCATCATTATCTCCCACGATCTGTTGCATGTCTTGGAAGGAGGTTAGCTTTTTGAAGACTTAAGCGAACCTACAGCTAAATACAGAAGAGGAGGTCAGCCAGAACAAAGGGAAATATGAAGGATTTTCGGTGGACAGATTAATAATATGATTTCATGATTAAATCATTTGGGAAAATGACGTAACTATTCTTCTAAATTTAGAAAAACATGTTTCTTGAATAAAGTTAGTAGAATCACCGACGAGTTACTCTAGTTACACTAATGAGCCTAAAATCCTCAGTAAATTGATTTCTTCAAGCCTAGGTCACTACTCCGCGGCCTTACAACCAGCGTCAACAGTTTGCCGCTCATCACCATCACCACGTGGAACTTGCACTACCATCATCATCACATCTCACTTGTGCCCGTCGTTTTCTGGCAAACCAAACGTCGTTGCGCATGTTAGATAATATTATATAATAGAATAAGAATAAGATCAACAAAATAAGAATAAAAACTTATTTTTAGGAACTCTTAATACTAAGGGTGTGCTAATATTGCTAATAAAATTTGCACTAAACTTTGAAGACTTTCACACACCAACTTTCCCCATTCTCGAATGCATAAATTTTCATCACACGTCGTAAACACACCACATCAAATCGAACACACTGTGCCATTACTACATTTATTTTATAGTCGCTCGTGGTTGATTTGGAACCTAACACTACACTTTCACGCATTCTGGTAACCATTGTTTTTATGGTAATTGACATACGATTACCGGATCTGATTTACGAACGCAATCAAACCCACTACACACGGGAGTCATAGTAGTTTGATGGCAATTATCATAAAAATTCCATTCACCATAGTATTTACTATATATTTGCAGAAAAAAAAACGGTGAAACACGTTAACAGTTTCGTGAATATAATCGAAGTCAACTAGTCGGATATTCGTTGGATATTCAATTGCAAAAACTCGAGCATGATTAGCGGTATCATTAGCATATTAACTTCGTGCTGATGCAAAGCAGGCATAGTGGGTCGGGTGGATAGCACACAAATTAATCGATTTACGAGCCTGGAACACCAACGCCCCTATCAATATTTGCATATAAGTTTCGTTAAAATTTCTGCATTATTCGTCGTCGTTTTTCTTGTGTGCGGTCGCTTGATTATGTGAACGCGCATCGCCTGCGATTATTTACGATAATTCGTGGCACATCACTACTGTATGAGTATGGGCGCGTTCAATGAGCATGTAAATGTTCTTATTAGAATAGGAGTATAAGATAAATTACAACCAACCCAGTGATTTTCAGAAATATTGTTGATATTTATTTATAGCGGAAGTGTTTCATCCTTTTTATGATGTCCTCTTCGGTTTTATGAGTTTTTATTTTCAATACAATCCGTTGAATCTCCTTGAAAAGATACATTTATGGAACGTGCACGAATTTTCCGACATTGATTTGAATGAAAACGTTTGTATGTTTAATACATCTATTGAAATAATTTCTGTTAATTAGATTTTTTGCACTTTTGAACATGTCGCCCTAAAAAATTCAAAATTCGGTCACCTTAACCTATTTCTCTTAAAGTGACCAAACTTTGATTTATTATTAATTGTACAAAATACGTACAAAGAATTCATCAAAATCCATGGAGGACAATTCGTACACGCCCCTTATTATTAACATATTCAACATGTTCCTCCTAAAAATATACATTTCTAGAAAAATCAAAGATGTAGCCCACCTGGATAGCACAGTTGGTAGTGCTTCGGTTTACCACGCAGTCGGACGGGGTTCGAGTCTCCGAGGTGGTTTCCCACATGTGTGAGTTAATTATTTAATTAATTCACACAAAATTAATTACACAAAATTCACACCATTAAAATTCACACTACAAAAATCACAATAATTACAAATCACGCACCAAAAATCACAACAATCGCAGTATACGTATCTCACGACAACTACACAAGCAAAAACCACGAGGTAATCTCAACACTCTACAAGGAATCAACACAACACAAAAAATCAACAATAACATCAAAAATTATCATGTAAAATATAAAAATAATAAATAAACATGTATCTAGGCTGAAGGACCAAATACAATATTATTATTATTTCAAAGATGTAATTTGAATGTAAAGATTGTAATTTGAATAAAATATCTTATCCTGCTAAACTCCTCGTTTTTCATAGTAATAATAACTTCTGAAACGCATACATTACGTATCGCAAACATTGATATTCTAATTATAATCTTATTAATTAGCATTCATCGAATTAACGGCTGCCCGCAAAGCCGCAGGTAAGTGCACATCGTCAATGATAATGCTGGCGGCACTATTTTGCGCCCATTCA
>WSZQ02077839.1:124045-134256 GCA_019419845.2 Weissflogia rhopalogaster
AGATAGAGATTGCGCGATGAACGCCGTTTTCTATCATTACTAATCACACTCTCAACTCGCTATGCGCCACATTAGCTGTTGCGGTTAATACCACTGATCTATAAGTGCCCTGTGGTTATATACATTGACGTGCATCGATAATGTGCATTATTTAATCTGTTAGCAGACCTATATTATGGTAACGGATGTACGTAACTATCAAATGATGGGCAATGTGAATTTGTAAAATGTATTTACTATTCACGTGTTTTAATTGGTATAAATAAATGCATCTAATCAGAAATCCATTTGACACATTTATATTTTATGATTTCACATATTAAATTGTGAATTACACTAATTCAAACAGGAAATTGGATATTCGTACTTGCTAATGTTCTGCGACGGAGATGGGGAAGTTGTTATATCCAATGCAGTCGAAGGTCTTCTTTTATATTCAAAATAATATAATTTCTCATTAAATATATTTTTATTTTAGTATATGAACGCACCGCTCCAAAGATGTGATTCAAAATAGTATCATGTTTTAATGTCCAATGTTTTAATTACATTTAAAAGATTACTTCCAAACCTAAGCAAATCTTAACATAATATACATAAAAACTATATCTGCATGAAACACCTGCTTGTACTTCAGTACGGTTTAAGTAAACCCAAATTCGAAATTTAATACCTTCAAGCGTTCCATCTTCGCAGAATTTCTGCATGTTACACCTCAATCCAATGCGATGCCGTCTCCAATTCGGTGCACAACCCCAGAGCAACTCGCGGTATTGCGTACCCAACTTCGCACTTCCATGTAAGTGCATCAGTATTATTTCAATCTGCTCCGGTTTGAATAACCCGAATAACCCGAAGCATTGCACGACGATGGTTGCTTAATTATCGTGTTGCCTTCGCAAAATGAAAATAATTATACCATCTTAAACTTCTCAACAAGCTAGTACATTCTACTGTCGACGAATTTATTTCGAATACTACTAATAGATCTACCGGGTGAGATTTTTAACGTGAAAACTTTAAATATCTCGAGAAATATATCCTCTACTTTTTTTAATGCAGATTCGATTGTACGACTAAATGTAAGTCAGATTTGTTCGAAACATTTAGGGGGCTGAGTATTCCATGGTCATATTTCTCCCATGGAATTGGTTACTTTTTAATTGCTTTCAATTTTTCCGTATAGGGCATATTTCTCGAGATATTTCAAGTTAAAAGACTCACCCGGTATATTCAGAAATGTATGTACAGACGATATGTATATTACACTGTTTCAAAAACCAGTTTTATGCAATTTCACAAATTGCTAGTACAAACGCGGAAAATTTATGAAGCAGTGCTCGAAAATAGAGATACGATTATTAATTAATTGATTAATAATAAATCAAACACGGTGGAGTTGTTGCATGTATTCTACGTATGTGATCTGCATATATGAATATTAATGAATATATGCAATTTCCGGTTTTGCAGAGATGGAAACTTTTTTCAAACAGGTTGAAAATATTTGGTCTAATAATAAAGTATTCACAAATTTCTATAAAATGGTCATACACATATTTCTCTAATTGTTTAACAAGTAAATAGGTAAACTAATTAAATTCAACACTAAAGAATGAGGTATTAAATTATGGAATTAATCAAATTCAACCATATGGAACTACTCAACTTTTACGAAACTTTAGTTACACGTAATTTACGATCATACCAAAGCATTGTTGTATTATGTTACTTTTCAGTTTGGTCTATGTTTTTATTTATATGCATGCGTGGGATATCTAGCATTTGTAACTTAATACCACATTTTCTCAATGTCATTATATTTATACCATTTATAAATTAATGCAAGTTATAAATCTTTTCTGCGATCATTTGTAACTGTATAACACACTAATGTTTTTTTTCTTTAATTATTCAAATTCTACAAAGAAACACAAAATAATGAAATTACTATTATTATCTACAACCTTACAGTAATTTAACTAATTTTATTACGTTGCATAATTTATACCTGTCAATTTCGGTGTTCTACCGTGCAAAATTTATTAAAAACGTGCTATTAGCGTTCTGCAAATGCATAGCAAATTAAATTCATGTTTAAATAACGAAATTTGTCCGAAGTTGTGCGGGTGTGAGTGATGAATACGATCACGACACGTACGCTCTGCAATAATTTTAATCGAGTTATGCGGCGCATATAAAAATTGCACCGCGGTCAACAATGTGCGTGTTGCTCCGGTGTGGCGCATTTGGTGGCGGAAATCGCGAGCACGGCTCGAAAAGTGCGCAACGCACTGCGACGATAATTGAATTTTCGAAGAGCAATAATTGGCCTTTTATTGTGCCATCGTGCATTACCAGCGCTGAACCATAACCAACCCAACATGACCGCTGCAACGCGGTCATATTAATATGTAGAATATAAAATAATTGAACTGAAAATCAAGCGCAGTCTTGCGTGCAAATTGCGATGCGTTGATAATTAAATAACGCAATTCCAGATGTAATATTATTTAATAACTCTGCCGTGTTTCATTATCAGCAAAAAGGGAACAAAGAAAATTAGCAATTAAATTGATCCTACAGTATAATTATTTTATCAATAATTGCATTTAAAGAATAATGCTGTTTTTATTCACACAAAATAATTTCAAGTTTTTAGTTTTATAATAATAATAATTGATATATTTTATTGTCTAGCGACCATTTTGGTCTTTCTGACATGTACTTACATTTTTTAAATATTTTTTGGTGTTTACAGTGTTTTTTGTTATTGTTGTTGATGTTACTAAACTAATGTATTATGGTGACATATTATCACTAGACTCGAAGAATTTTTCTTCTCCTGTTGCATAATGTACACATTTCAGTATTGTTTTGAATAGGAAGTAATTTGGTATGCCCTTTCCTCACTCGTATGAGTTGCAATTTCTCATTTTCCAGAGGAAAGAGGTACCATCCCATGTTAGTTGCACAATTTACGATTAAACAAGAAGGTAGCCAAAAAAAGTATTAAAAAAGGGCAGGCAATGCTATAAAATGTTTGGAAACCTGTGATACCTCTGAAACTACTGGATTCAGTACTTGGCCAGATAAAAAATCCGATCCGAAATTACAAATAGTTTCCCTTAAAAAATCACAAAAATTACATTTTCTCCTGTAAGGTGTATATTCTCCTTTACGAAAACAATGATACGAATTTTCAACCTATTAAACAATGTTCTGTTCTATAATAGTTATTAAAGTATATAAATAATATGTAATTAGTATGTTAACCAAATTGCCCCAAGATTATATGAAATAATTGCTCTAAACCATGAAAAAAGGCCAAAAAAAAATAGCAGTGTTCGTAGATGGTGCATGATGGAGCTCATAATTGAATATTAAACAACTTGTTCGTTGCTTCCTTTTGTAAGTAATCATGTTTCAATTAGCCAATGGTCATTCATCAACATTCCGCAGTGCAATGCTTTCGCCCACAAAAGACAAGCGGCCGTCCGGGGGCCGTAAATATAGATATCCATCGGAAAGCGGGCAGCAACAACGACCGCTTTGCGCGGAAAGCGTGGAGTTGCCTCGATGATAAATGATGCGCGCCGTCGAATTTGTCCGCGACGATACTCGCGCGCGCGTATACACAACCCGAGTGAAATGAAGCGCAAACCGCACGAAAAGTGCGCGCTGTGCGCATGTTTTACATACGCCGGACATACATCATTGCGCGCCTCGCACGCACTTTCTGAAACGGTTGACAGACAGATTTGAAATATTTTCAATAAGCTGCGAGTAACGAGCAGACGAATTCATCTTGCAGAGTATACGCTCGCAGATAGCTAATTATTGCGTTAAAGATTAAGCAATCACTCATGAGGCTCGGCTGAAACGCTGCGAGCTGTAGAAATGATTAGAAAATGTTTGGAGTCTTTCATTATTTTATATTCGGACAGGGTAAGACAAGTAGCTTTAGAGTGGTTTATATTGCACGCATTTTGGGCAAGGATTTGATGGAATAATCAATCGTTATTGGTCTGTTATTTTTACATCTTTGATTTATTGCTTTCGCCGATGCGGGAGGCGAGTTGTGCGCGCATTTCCAATATTTGCATGTCAGGCTAATATAAATTAGGCGCAGTTTAATATCGAAAGATACGAAGAGGGATTCGTGCGTTTGTCTCGTTTGCCAGCCGGGCTTGATCGATGTGAAATATTTGCGAACGCGGCACGATTGCGAATATGGGCCGAGGATAAACCATTCGGAAATATCTGAAATGATGTGCAGCCGTCACATGGTAATATTAATAAATATTCAACTTGTTCTTACCAACTTTTATTCTCAGTATTTATTAAATTTTTTATTCAGAACGCATATCAACCTCAATCAGAAAATTAATAAACCAATTTACATCGATTTTACACAATTTGGATATTCTCCACAACTCCGGTATTCATAATCCTTACTCAGTAGGGTTTCAAATTATAAATCTTCTCTTAACACACTTCTAAAGTTTTATTAGTATAAAGTTTTATTCTGAATCATTCTTTCTGTTTCTAGGCTAATGATTCAAGTTACAAAAGTATGAGTTGTTGTTTAATACCCTAAATGTTCTATATATTGTTATTCGTGAGCAGCCAATATATTTAATTTAACTATGCATGCATCGAGTACGTTTTTTTAAAGGAACAGCAGATAATTTATATTTTTGCCACGAGTCTAAAGTCTGAGAGTATTCATAAACATATCAGGAAAGAATCCTCGTCAGTAATTGTTTATATCAAAGTATCTTTCGGAGTGTTACTAGACTGTATGTTCTCTCCTTTTATCAAGGGCAACTGTATGCATTTTACTTCCTCTTTTTATTTGTTGAGTGATCAAATAGAATTGAAACAATTTTATTAGCGTTATTTAGGTTTATTTAAGGTAAAATGTAACTAAAATCAGAGTTATGGGATAGCTGGAGAGTTGACTATATCATAATTGTTCATATTTTTGTATTTTTGGGCCCTGAAAGAATTATTGCCACCAGTCAACACTCTGAGGCTAATCATAATCGTCTGTGGGACGCTCTTAAATGGTGAGCAGCCGTAACATGATAATATTCTTCAATATTCAACTTCTTACCAAATATTATTCTCAATATTTCTAACTTTTTAGAATTTCAGACTGCCTATTGCCTTTTATCAGAAAATTAATGAACTGATTTACATCAATTTTCACAATTGTGTCAGATACGACCAACTATGGTTCATACTCATTTCTCAGTAACTTTTGAAACTATAAATCCTTTTCTAAAGTTTTATCAGTATTCATAGTTGCTTCTGTGATATTATTTCTTTTTCTGGAAAGTGATAAGGACAATATTTAATATTATGATTTGTTGTTTAATACTGATATATATTGTTATATGTGTACACCCAATATCATTATTGAACTATGCGTGTTTGGAACACATTTTCCTAAGCGAACGGCAGATAATTTATGAGTTTTATAGCCGACACTAGATATCTTTACAGCATCACAATATTTATTTATTTAATGCGCCTCGCCGATACGAGCAGGTAAATAATTATTATTTTCATAGCGGATTGTGAATAAATAACGTCACCGTTGAAATCCTCACCGACGTTTCATATTCCGCCAAAGATGAAATATGAAAAGAATAAAACGCCAAGACATTGCGACGGCCTGCATCGCCGTCGGTAGGAGTAGCAGAAGGCAAAAGCGATGAAAAACGAGGCGCCTCCCGAAAATGCCTAAGCACGCCGCTAATATGGAAAAATCACCCAAGCGCTCGTGGTGTAAAAGTTGTAAAGTGTCAGTTTAATGTCTGAATTCCGGGTTTGTCTGGTTTTGTAACACGCGCCAAGACATGGAGTTATGCGCCCGTATAATTTAAACTATATTTGACGTTTCGTTACAAACTGGCAAACGAGCTGTGCGCGTCGAATGAATATACTAGTTTGTGGAGATGTGAAATGGTCCATATTCCCAGTCTCCCGGATGAGGGATGTGTGGGCCTGCAGCAGCATGTGCGGGAAAATGGTGGAAGGTGATATTGGGGAGGACGTTGGATTGATGTGTCGGTATTTATTTGCTTTTTCTGACAAAGGAAATCTCATTATGCGCCCCGCGCTCGTTTCTGCTGTGTTGATCTATGCGGTACGCAGCGTGTGGAAACAACAAAGAAACAAAAAGGAAGTGTGCACGCCGCGCCGGCGAAATGTGACACGTACGTGCCCTGCGTCGCTCATCCTTTTTTCGGGCTCTCCATGTCATTCGTATTTGGAACACACTAGGATTTTTTTGCGATCATTGCGAATGTGAGTTGAATTCATGTAGAGATCATAGGAATAATCATTTCAGTATTCGAGGAGTGTGCAAATAGAAGGAGACTAGTTCTATTGACACTTTTTGAGGTTTATTTAGAGTAAAGACCCCAAAAATGAGTGTTATTGATATTTTATAGTGTTGTCTACAACCTTGAACCTCATTTGAGAGGAACTTAAACTCCTTAAAGTACATTAAATAGATACTGGGACCTCAATTATAGATTTTCCTGAAATAAGAATGAGAAAATCGTTTGAACGTTCTTCCTTTCCGGGCAAGGAATAACTCGATCTTACATTGGTTAACATACCAAGCAGTGACAACCAAACATAAAGTTATGGCACAAAGGACAATCCTTTGATAGAATAATCAGCGTAAAACAATTTTATATGCACTAGTACACGATCCAGTCTAGTTTTCCAACATTGCTGCAACGAATTCCTTCCTAACAAGACCAAAATCAATAATTTCGGCTTTTTCTGCTTTTCTAATTTAGTTCTAAATCTGGTAACCCTAATACAATCGTCTTCTAAGCACTCACGAAACGTGTGATGTATAAACATCACATATGCTAGAATTGTTTGACTGCTCTACGCACAGCGAGGGTGGCCGACTCTGACTATATTGGTTTTATTTGACAGCTCGCTGTCACCTTTGCGTCGTTTTGTAAATACGTGAAATTCACCCTCCGTCAGCAGTTGCTGCTGAGTGGCATTGCGATCACGACCGATCACTGTGGCTAATAAATATCTGTCAATCAACCTATCACCCTCAGGACTCTTTAGTCGCTGCATTGCTCTGAAAGACTGTCGCTTCGATCCTATCTTGTTGAGCAATTCTAAAACTAGGCGAATTCTGCTTCCAAATTTAATTTCGAGTTTTTCACCTTTTCGCTCGAACCTCTGAGCATGTAGAGCGAAATACCAAATTTAATAACAAAGCACACTGCAAGTAATTACAAAGTCGAAGTATGTGGGCCGTACGCTTTCCAGCGCGTTCCTGCACGTAGGAAAACAGGAAAATTAAATGTAAATGCGGGCGTAAATGTAAATATACATACGCTGTGGGACGAAATTAACATACAATCATTTTCGCCTTTTCATACGCGCCTCCTTAGGCTCCCCGAATGCCACCGACACCGCCCGCCGCCGTAGCGCAATAAACCTGCGAAGTAAATTTAACGACAACTTAATGCGTCCTCTTGTTCGCGCGACACAGCGCCGCCTCCGAGCGCATTACCAGCACACTAATGTCCTGCAAGCGTCGTCCGTGTGAACTGAATTCTGATAAATCGCAGGACGGCGAATATGGCGAAACGCTTAGCGCTTGAATGCTGATGCGCATGACGGTTAATAACAACATTTGCGCGCAAACGTCCTGCTAAACGCCGTGAATAAATCACTCTCCTACGCATGTGTGCTCCTGCCGGGCTCGGTTTGAGGACTTTATAATGCCTGCCTGGATATGGACAGTCTGTGGCTGGCCAAGAGAGTGAGTGACTGACTGCATGGGCTGGAGACAATAAAGTCGTCTGCGTAATAATTCACTTGATTCGCGAGCGCGAGCTGCAATTGTCTGCTGCACATTGTTGCACGTGGAGGCCAATAGACCGCTGTAACTTATTAAATATTTATATCTTGTATTTCTGCGCCCAGTGACTATAGAAATGACTGCGGATGACGTTTACATTCGCTTTGTGCACTTTTATGGGTTATTAATGTCGGAATATTGCTGTTAACCAAACAATTAGCCTGATGTAAATCATTTTTGTTGAATTGTTCCATTCATAACAACTGTTGTGTTATTAAATTGTATCTAAGTAATCATAGGCGTTGTCTTCTTTACTTTTTATGCCTTGAAGTAATTGTTCTCATAAGATTAGAGTTTAATTAGTTCTTTTATCATCAATCTCGGAATAATTTTAGCCATCGTAAAATGGCGAAAAACGTCGAAAAACTCTGTTAACACAAATTAGTTCTATATATGTACTACACCTACAAAAAAGTTCATTCAATTCCATGCCCGACACGCTTTTTGTGAGTTAAAATAAAATGCAAAATGGCATTTGTATATCCCAAAAACACAAAATTCCCCGAATAATTTGAGTCATCATAAAATTAGCAAAAATCTCATTTTTGTCCAACTTTTTCGATTATATTCCGCCAACTTTCGGATAGGTTTCAGACTCAACATACCATCCATTCATCACAAGTTATGATATAATGGAAGGCATTTAGATAGCCTCGCAGACGAGCACCGCGACGGGCGGAAAATTAAACGACTTTGCAAAGTTTTTCCATCATTTAGCGCCGCGCACACTTTTTCGTTATTTAAAGCGAGGGCCCAACTTTAGCCCATCGTAGTTTGTTGCCATTCTTTGAACTCCATCGCAGAAAGGCACCCAAAAGACCCACTAATATTAAACGCTCCTTAATTATAAGTGATACCTACGAGTTATTTCAATAGTGGCGTTTACAACGAAAACGTGTACACTTCCAAAGTGAATTGTAATTGTGGCTACTTGCAAATTCACTTGCATCACTCCCAAAAAGTTTCGAACAAAGCGGAAACTTTCGAAGGCGTTTCATGCCTGCGAGAGTGGGAGCATCTCTAATGGAGTGAATGCATTTTTGAGATGCACAACACGAGCTTAAATATAGAAATAAATGGCGGATTTATGCTCATTACAGCGTTGGCAAAACGTGTGCGTCGCGCCGTCCATCATGTCGTTTCGCTCACGTCGTGACAAGATGGATTTTATGGCCTACATTAAGATAAAATTTATTAAATGTTTGTCAAACACTGTAGCATCCATAGGAGAATATCTTAAACTTATATAGTCGGAATAATTTCATTTTGTAAGTTACAAGAGTTTGTAATTTTTCATTTATTAGGCATTGTGATTAATTTTTGATGAACACTTTCAAATAAACTTTAAAATAATTATTAACGGTGTTACGGGTTACACTGTATGAATGTGATTCACGTACTTATAAAACGATAAATTATCGTAAATAAGTGTCTCTTGTGAGGAAGACATTATGTTACATTGTTTCGTAAATATTTAATTTATCGCTCGTTTGTGAGCTGTTTAAAATGCATTCAATGTTTTAACTTGATGTGCACAATTGAATTCTGTGGTTTGCCATTGTTTAAGTCAATTTATTAATGATTTTCTGTTATTTTCCTGTGATTTACACATTGTACAACTATTTAAGTTAATTATTTCTATTCAAAGAATCAACAACTATTTCTAATTTGCTTAGATTGTTCCTTTCACACATTGGATGCGCGAGCGTTGCACTCGGTGATGTATTACATTGGTTTTCAAGGAAAGTTGCACATACACTGTGCGTCAGCAATCGCCGACATCGATAGAAAATCGAATTAACAAATCTGAGCTATGTACTTGCGTATCTAGTCTTGAAAAATTAATCAAACCTGATTTTTGGAAATTGAGAACTTGGCTCTGTTAGCGCTATTTCTATGTTTTTTTTCATTATCTATTTTTTTTTCATCGAATCAATGTAATGTCTTCGTGTTTCCTCAAAAAAAGAACGTAACAACATTTCCGTCTGTGATTTTGTTTTTTGTTGGATGTCTTTCATCATATATTTTCGGGTGAGTGGAACCCTTTTCATTGTTTAATTAATGATATACCATAAAATAACTCTTCTATTTCCTGCAAGCCAAGTGAAAATTACTGCAGCCTCTCAAAGTCTCGTTCCCATTAACTTTTCTAGAGTGCTACATGATATTTTGTGAAATATATTTCATCTTTTAAAATGTGATTTGGATAATTAGGTCAAGATTTTTTATATATTCAATAATATCTGAAAGGAAATTTAAATTTGGTAATATTACTTTCAGACCCTTAATAATCTAT
>WSZQ02077840.1:0-18820 GCA_019419845.2 Weissflogia rhopalogaster
AATAGCTTACCACGTCGTAACTTAATTTGGAGCAGAATTGTTCCATTATTTGTTCAGGATCACATTTTGTTTACATGATAGGTACTTGTCATGAAAGTCATGAAAGTCGTCGGAACAAATATCGGTACAATAATATAGAAGGGACCAAATGTCAATAGATGTTTTCCTCAACTAGTGAAAATGTCCCCCCGAACATATTTTAAGATTTCATATAATCTCAATAAGCGAACAATTACCTGATTGTGAGACTAAAATCAAATTCCTCGATTACCATTTATGAAATTATTTAAATTTAAAAGACGAATACCCTACAATAAAATATTCACAAAAGGTAGAATCATGAGAATCTTAAAGAATCGTTTAATATTCGAATTATAGATTTATCTCGCAGGTTAGGCACGAAATTAGATACTGTGGGCTGGGACGCGGACACTACAAAGTAGCAACCGGCCCATACTTACCTATGCTGAAGATGTTTAGTGTGGAATATCCAGTATCAGCTACAAGAAGCTGCAATTAAAACAATTTCCTAGGACTCGCCCATAACTAGAGAAGAAACCCAAAAATTCATTATCGTGCATCAGAAGCTTCTCGTAGATGCTAATAAATACCAACAAATTAATAAATAAATTACTGATAAAAAAAAAACAAGATATAAACATATCCGGTTGGGTATAATATTGAGGTAAGCGTGTTATGTAACGTTGAGACGGGAGATTTGTGAACGTGGTGTAGTGAAAAGTACACTGCTTCCAGTAACAACAGAGTTTATTACAAAGTAACAAGTGTAAGTGCCGAACACTGCTGAGCGCGTAGACGTAGACCAAAGAGAAGACGTTATGTTCGTGAATGTGGTCGAGAACCAAGTGCAAGAAGTTAGAAAAATAGTAGAAGTTCGGAGCTGCTCTTGAGGGGGTTGAACTTTGGAGGTTGTTAGATTGTTAGCGGGGATGATCGCGGTGTGTGATGATTAGGACTTAAGTAGGATTAAGGGAGGTACCAATCCGAGCGAGAGCGACTCGTGCCCGTGCGACTTGCGAACGGTAAAAGGTACCACGGTGTCGGGACGAGCAACTCTGGGAATGAAAAGTAGAAGCACAATGAAGCACTAAAAGTAAGATAGCATAGCGATGGGAAAGCCTAGAAGAATTTACAAAATTGGAAGAAAGACATTTGTGACGGCTAGAGATTTTACACAGCTTTACGAGAAATGTGCATCGCAGATGCGCGGGTAGAAACCCCACAATATCATCAATAATATCAATATTCATTTTCTTTCAAATAGACTTTATTTCACAACAACGAAATTAACGATTATCAAACTCAAGATACTTTATTCAAAAACGATTTCGAATTGGATTCGTGAATCTTTGAAAAGGTGTCTCTTGAACTTACGTCAAGGATAGAATTATATTGTATTTTCAATAAATGTTTACCTTCCCCACGCAAATGTTTAGATGCGCAAGTGATTGATGCGCAAAGTCGTCCGTGGTGGTGGATATGGTGGTGCTTAGTAATCTGTGGTGGTGCATGTAGTTTGCACATATTTGCCGCCATCTATTAGGTGGTGACGTAACCATATGTTTCAAATATATGTATATAATTTTAGTACTATTGGCGTTTACAAATTACAAATTCGAAACATGTATGTAGTACTAGATATATAAAGATGTGACAAACGGGCGGAAAGGTAAGGCAGAAAATAGAAAAAGATTCTATGTATATGTCCCGGCTGGCTTACTTACAATTAGCACTAAAGAGATACTTACAATCAGTAGATTATTGTTTGTTCACCAATTTTGTTCAACATCATTCAGTGCAAGGAAATATAAGAATACCTGACACAATCTAGATTTCAGTTACATGTAATTATCATGTTTAGTACCTATAGTTGGGTAAATAGGAACGGTATAATCAGGTTCATTAAAAATACATATTTATTTTTTCATTTAAAATAATATTCTTAGCGGTATGAAATTTTCGTTCGTGTTGATTGTGAGTCTATTTCACATCACATATTTTACGATTGTAAAATAACCACATGCTCCATATAAATAAAAATTGTATTTTTGCACATAAATCTGTTGTTGAGACATAGAAAAACACAATACACGTTTCTTTTCAATTAAAAAGCCGACGATGTAGCGCAAATTCCCGTCCAAACAGTTCTAACTTTTTTGTTTCTTTGCTCTTTGTTGTTCGAGCGCAGTGAGCTTATCTTCTAAGTAGTGGAGCATATGCTGATTTCGGCTACTTAAATTCGCCACGTCCCAATAGAGCTGGTCGAACTCTTTCATCATACGCTCGGCCTTTGCATGATGTAACACATTCCTACAGCAGGATTCCGTATTGCGGTGGGAGGGCCTCTTCACGGCCGGTGTCGGCATCACCGGGTTCGATTTGGACGGCATGATCAATTTTTGTTTCTACCTTACTCCAACACAAACAAATATTTATCAATTAAATATATTTACCAGAGATTTCGTTCACGGGTTGATGGGGATTCATTGGGTACTAACTTACCTATTCGATGGCTGGTCAGCAAGTGATCTATAGCTGGACGAAATGCATTTGGCGAAGCGATAACAGTATCTTCAGCTTTGCGATAAAAACGATAAAATCAACGAAATTTCGAGATTCCTGGAGGGGGGCACCTAGAATGTACCAATTTGTTCAATTGTTTATTTCAAATGTCAATTTTTCTTCATAGATTTAAATCGATTGAAATCGATTAATAATTGACGGACTAATCGAGTGAAGGAATTGATTATAATCGAATACGATTAATAACTGAATTGGCGGTTAAGCCATCTGCAGGCAAATGCTCATATTAATATAAGTTTAATCAATTCATTCATTTGGCAATTAGATATCGCATGTATTTTATGATATGAAATAGAATTTCATGTCAAATATGTCAACTCAGGACTTAATCGCCATCTCTGTAACCTGATGTAAGAAAGCAATCACTGTTTAACGTTGCATTCTAGTGAGTACTCTCATAGATAAAACATATGTATAGTAACACAAGTGCTGTTGTAAAATTTGTAACAGATTTTAGTTCAACCCAAGCCGCAAATACTATTTTTTCAATTTGATTTCATTAATTTTAAATAGTATTTTTAAATTTAAAGACAATTTTTCAAATACACATTTATGAGTCGCAGTGTAGGCAACCAGCAAAACCCAAACATCGGAAAATTATTTGGATAAAGACACCACCAACAGGTGGCGCAAGTGCAGCTACTGTGGGAAAATTCTCACCTCGAGCCTTTGGTCAGGCGCAACGGAAAATGTTACTCTTGGTGGTGAACAGTCGAGGCTAGCTTGCTATAAATAATGAAGCCTTCATAAATTGGTCTTATGCTAAACTGAAACAAAAGTCGTTGTTAGCAAAAAATAAAATAAAAACTATCACGAATAATGATCAGAGATTTTATTTAATGAAAGCAAAATAAATCCGAACTTTTAATAGACAATTTAAAAACGCATTTCTAAATAAACCTAGCCTATTTTTGTTCAATTACTTGCACATTATAACAATCATTTTCGTCGGAAATACACAATTCAATATGTTCATTTTGTCCTTCCTCCTCTTCCTCTTCTTGAACTTCATATTCAATATTCTCTTCTGCAATATGTTCGGCCCCATCCTTATAAACAATCTCCTGCAATTCTTCATTAACATTGTAGATAACTTGTATTTCTCGTCCAACTTGTAAGCCGGAAAACTCTTCATTCTCAATATACTGCTCCACATAAACATCATCTGCATAAGTTACCTCTTCCACATCCTGCGTGTCGTCCTCCTCTTGACATACCAAATCGCCATCTTCCAATTTAACCTCAACTACTGAATAGGTGTCGTCTGAATTTTGACGAGATTCTTCAATCTTTTGATTAATGATCACTGTCCGCAACTTTGCGTCGTCTTTGACATGTTTTTGCATATGTTTCCGAAGGGTGCTGGATGTACAGAAACCTTTCATGCAAATGGTACAATTGTGTGGTGTTTCACCGGTATGTATGCGCTGGTGCACACGCAGATTACCCTTAACAGCAAATTTACGACCGCAGTATTCGCAAGTGAATTTTTTATCGCCGACGTGGATGCCCATATGCGTTTTTAGGGATGACGATTGGGTGAACGCTTTTTTACAGATTTTGCAGACGTAGGGTCTCTCTCCTGTATGTACCTAAATAATGTAAATGTTAAACATTATTGTAAAAGAACCACTTATATTTGTTGGTATTTAGAGATAATGGAGGTTATAGAGGTTACAGAGAGGTTATTGAGGTTGGAGAGGTCATGGACGTTCAGAAGAGGTTATAGACGTTTGGAAAAGGTTAAGATGAAAACCTGCGCGCCTGAAATTACAGCAAATCTCCAGTGTGGATAAAATGAACCAATTTGAGGATATCGAAAAGTCAGATCATCCGAGAGTAGTTAGTGATTGAAAGGGGAGGAAGGGAGAATAATGCCCAGTGGGAGGAAGTGATAAAGGACTGATCAGAAAGGGACTGGAAGCGATGGTGGAGTAGTAGATATGTGAGTATATCAAGGAAGTATAGACGAAATTAAGAGATTGTGTTGACGACAGAAACGAGAAGGGAGAAACGTCAGTAGAGTAGCAACGGTTTGATGAACAATGCAAATGCAAGACGTGTGAGCCGAGGCAAACAATGATGTGATGGAGGGAAGGAAAGGTGACAGGGGACACAGGACGTAATGCAACAGAAAAATAGGAGGAGGTACGGGAATGTGGATCGTACGGAGGAATTTGGAAGATACAGTGGCGAGAACGTCCCGTACATAGATGATACATAAATGGTCCCGTAGTCATGCAATTAGCAATGGAGGAGTGGGAGGCAAACTGTAGAGTAAATAGAAAGTTAGAACTAGGAGAGTAGGAGTGTAGTAGCTTCTGCATGAAACCAGTTCGGAACCGGATTCCTGGACCCTGCCATGTCATGTTAGAGTGGAGGAAGTGATAGGAGCGGGTGGGAGAATATTTACAGATTTTTTATATTTAAAGGCAGCTTATGACTCAAACATCTGACGGACTGCTTGAGAAGAAAATAGAGAAGAGCTCGCATATCAAAAATTCGAAATTGCCGATATCGATATTTATCGAAACTCAAATATCGACAAAATGTCTATATTATTACATCTTCTTCACGCAGCATTCCTTCTTAAAAAAACAGATTGCCAAATCTGACAAGTTGCAAATCTTACTTACAGAACAACGTCACCTACCGTTAACCTAGGTTACTTAAAAAAAAAATTAATAACTCACCCTCAAATGTGTAGTAAGATTAGCCTTAGTTGAAAACACCTTCCCACAAGTAGTACACAAAAACATCTTCTTATGATAACGCATATGAATCCTCAACTGCTCCAAACTTGGATACATCTTCTTACACTCCGGACATTGTTGCTCTTCCCCCTGATTAACCGTACTCTCTTTATCCTTATGCAATCTCATATGATAAGCCAACGACTCGCTGCGTGTAAACGACTTCCCACATTCATCACAAGTAAAGGCACGCTCTCCATCGTGTATTTTACTATGTCTATGCAAATTATTTTTCACCGTAAACGAAACCCCACATGTCTTGCAAACAAACGGCTTTTCCTTTGTATGCGTACGCATATGCAACTTAAGTGCAGCGCTATTAAACAGTTTACCACATTGTGGACATTCGCTGGCCCGTCGACGCGAATGCTTCACCTCATAGCGATGCTTCTTCAAGTCCTGAGCTGTATAAAAGACCAGTTGGCAATCTTTACAACGAAAAATACCCATTCGTTCATCGTTGATTTTATCAATTAGTTCCTGAGTTTTATCAGTCGACAAATCAGTTGTTTTTGAAGCAGTGTCCCGATTACTTGACTTAACTTCATTTCTCTGCTGTATTTTAAGCAGGAGATCGTGATTCAATCGACAGCGACTTCGAAACATGTGTACGTTGAGGAGAAAATCTATGCATTTTGTGCAAACGTTTTGTGGTAAACTATCTTTCAATTCTGGAATCTATGCAAAAATATGAGTGTATTTCGAATGTGGTGCTTGATTGTTTAGAACATATACAAACAAGATACTTTACCTTGACGAACGTATAGACTTCTATCAATGATCTGATCAACATTTGAGCTTCCTCCTCGTGGATATCTTTATATTTGTCGGTTTTTAGTGTTTGTAGACATATGCGACACACCTTTCCGTAATCATCCAAAGTTGGTATATTTTGCTCTTGGTCCTTTGGAGTGATTATTATTACTTCGTGTATGTCCATTTTCGAAATTTGTAGTTTATATTATTGCGGGATCATCAAGAACAATCTTCACCAGGCTATATCAGTGATATCAGCAAATGGATTCTAGATGATTTTATAAGGTTATATTCATAGAATAATGCAATTGAAGAAGTCTATCTTATTGTTAATAGGATTGGCGATTATTTGGGAGACGAAGTGCGATGGCGCTTCAATCGCTCTACGGCGGTTTATTTAAAACCTGTTTTCATGGTTTATTTGATAATTCGTTTTCGACGGTCTCTCTGTGCTTTCGTTGTTTTAGAGACGAGACCTTAACTCATGTGATCCTAGTGTAAAAATGTAAAATGATTCGTATAAGCTCAAAGTAAATTTCCTAATTTGGATATACCTAATTTTCTCATAGTTCCATGTAGAATCGGAAAGCACAATATACAATGGAACGTATTATAAAACTCCTTCAAAAAATTAAATTCTTTTCCATGATTATTTGTTATTTCCTTTTGACACTTAGTTAAAATTTAGAGCATCGAATATCAATTGAACATAACAAAACATATTGTAACAATGGCAAAAGGTCAGGTTCCACCGAGACTTGAACTCGGATCGCAGGATTCAAAGTCCTGAGTGCTAACCATTACACCATGGAACCGGACGCCATGCAACTAAAAAAAACGGAACTCTTTGTATTTTTAAGAGAATACGTAGAATGATGAACTTTTAAATAAGCAGAAGGAACCTACTACGCGAGATATATTCAATAACTATTACAGGCAGAGAACTTGGTGGAAGTAAATAAATTTACTAGACCGACGCATTATATTTTCAATATTAGCAATTTTGCTACCCCGCTCCAGCGGAGCCCGGGTAGCTCAGTCGGTAGAGCATTGGACTTTTAATCCAAGGGTCCAGGGTTCAAGTCCCTGCTCGGGCGTGTCGTTTTACATAGCACTTAACGACAGAAACATGCATTCGCGGATTTTTGTAAATAAGAGAAAAATAAGAAGAACAAAGATCGAAAATGTTATGGTTGATTTGATGTTCTGATATGTTTGACATTTTACGTCCTTGTAGTATTCAGTTATGTAAAATTCAGGTATGGCACCATGTCCAAACAGAAATCGAGCAACAAGCTACACAAAGAAGAATAGCTACCAGATATCGGACTGTTTCCACTGACACTATACTAGAAATAAGCAGTATGATACCTATAACCATTAGAATCGCCGATGCTGCAACAGATGACACCGAAAATATAACCAATGTTCAAGTCAGCAATATGAGAAAGACATAACATATGGCAGAATCACTGGGATAAATCAACGAGTGGCACATGGACGAAAAAACTAATCCCGGATATTATCAGTTTCTCTTGGGTCCCGGCAACTTTGGAGAGTACCTTCATTGAATTGGTAAGAGGGCGACAGCAGATTGTGGTTACTGAGGTAACACAGATACCATAAGTTCTTCATCTGCAGACCCTGAAAAAATCAAGCAGGGAAATAGTCGAAATAACCCTGGGACAGCACATGAATTCCTCCAACATTGTTAAAACCATTGCACACTACGAAACATGTCTCGTAGTGTGGCTTTTACAGAATTTACCAAATTGATCCCCCTGGAGAAGGAGAAAGTTGAGCTGCAAATTACAGGAAGCACCGTATATATGGTCTAACACGAACGCATATAAGTCCCATCACTAATTAGTAAGCCTAAATAATATCCCCAAATATTCCATTATAGTCCATGCCCTCACTTTAGACCTATTTACGCTGTTGATAACATCCAAGAGTCACATCAGCATTTTGTTGGCCTTCCCAACGGATTTGTTAAGTTGGGGTGTGGTGCCTAAACAAATATTGATTATGTGATCTGGCTTATTCGAAATAAAGTTATACAATATTACACTAATTTGCCACTTTTTACATGTTGGTTACGAATGTTGGTTAGTTGTTGACACAAAAGTCAGTGAACAAGTGCCACGATGAAGAGAAGTTTAGAAATTACAAGATGCTCGTGGAGAATGATGTGGTCGGAGTTGTAGGAGGCAGTGGACTCTCATTGGCTGGAGTCACTAGGCCATCTCGGAAGGGTGAGGTTTTATTAGATAAAAAAGAAGTTATCCTGCAACTCCATATACATATGTATAAAGTACATTTACGAAACGCAAATTTACGAAATGACAGAATATTATGTATTCTAAATACTAAATAAACGATTAAATACGAATACTAGTATTATAATATTACAACTAATATTCTGTGATAAAACATGTTACTATTTAACATATGATACTACATTAAAATGAGAAGATACGTATCACTAGATGTGGACATCAATTGAACCTTTTGGGTTGATTCAACGTGTATTCTAAAAAGTTCGGTTCCTTTTAAATAAAATTCATTAATTTTCGTTCGCAATAAACATTTTCAGTTTTCATCCTCGCAATGCATTTCCGTAATGTGGATATTTCCAGGACTGTGCACCGACAAGAATTCTTGCGAAATGTTTATTCTAAATTGCATCAATTTTACTTATCAGTCTGGGGAGGATGAAGAGAAGAGGGAGGAGAAGAAATATGGTGAGAACAATGGGAAAGAAGAGAAGTAGGTGGAAGAGAAGTAGGGGGAGGAGGAAAAGAAGCTGGGGGAATAGGAGAGGGGGGAGGAGGAGAAGAAAGGGGATGGGATTAAGAAGAGGGGGAAAGAGATGAAGAAGAGGGGGGAAGAGATGATGAAAGTGGAGCAGCGGGAGGAAGAGAAACAGGAGGAATGGAGATTTTCAAATCTTCCAGGGGAAGGTCACCACAATTTTCTTGCAATATTTGCATGTTCAGTACTTTGAATAGTCTTGCGCAACGCGATTCCACCCCATGTATATTTTGCAAGTGCTTATCCAGGCCTTGTTCGCGTTTAAATTTCGCCTTGCAATACGTACATTTGAAGGGCTTTGCTCTGGCATGTTGCTTCATATGTCTCTTTAAATGGCTCGGTAACACAAATGTAATTCCACAAACGTCACATTTAAATGTAAGGGGGGGTTTGCGTGAGTGCAAGCGCATATGAAATGTCAAGTCAGCAGCACGCGTAAAGCTGAAACTGCAAAGTTGGCATTCGTAGGGCCTTTCGCCTGTATGCAATCGCATATGAACTTCTAAATAACCGGGAGCCTTATATGGTTTTCCACAAACCTCACATCTATATTTACGCCGTTTGCTTTTTTTGCCTGTGTGTGAGTACATATGCTTATCCAGAGAAACTTGCCACTTAAAGGACGCATTGCAAATGTGGCACTGATGCATCTCATCAGTGTGCTTTCTCATATGAATTCTTAAAGCGCGCTGCGTGGAAAAGGTTTCTTTACAAGCCTCACATTTAGGGGCTTTGGTTCGTTCGACACCTCTTTGCTCCTCTAACCTGTGAAAATAGACAAATTATGTTTGATATTTTGTTGGTGAATATTCAGAATCCATTCTATCAGCTTTACAACCATTTTGTTGTTTTCAAATGAATAAGAAAATGGAACAAATCAAGAAAAGCAGAAGAAACAAATTTCTTCATTCCATGATTGGTAGGGTCAGCATCAAATTATTATTTTGATGGTGTATGAGAAAACATAGAATATGTAGTAGATATGCATAGAATATGCTAAGCACCGCACGTGCCGAGGTTCGAAGCGGCGAGTGAAGTGCTGAAATCACAAATCCTTGAGCGTCTTTTCAGAACGTTCCAGAACATTCGAATCTGTGGATGCGCGTGAGTTGGCTGCGACTGGGCGTTACCTAGTAGCGAGAGATTTGATTAAGATGGTAAACGCGATAAGTAGGAGATGTGGACAGGGGGACAGACCCCGATGGTCTATATAAGCGGCGCATAGTCACAGGGTAGTTGGCAGTCAGCGACTTTGCGGGTCCATAGTTGATGAACATACCTATGTCATAATGGAAGTTGGTGCGGAATCACATGATATTTTAAGTGTGACCTGCTCGCGAGTTGCAAATTTTGCAAGAATCTCCTATCTGTACTAAGAGTTACGAACTCTTAGTACCAAGCTACAAGAAACGCCAACTCATATTATTCTCTCGTTGATTCCTTGTAAACGTCGATTCCGTGTAAACGCAATATCCCTGGTGTGAAGATTACAAAAAAAAAACTCACCAATAGATAGTTTTTTTGTAATCTTCACATCTCAAACGGCAAGGTAACCTCATTGTCTTAAATATACACTCGTGAAACATATTCCGCTTGTTGTTATGCCAATCGATTTCAAACGGTCCGTTAAATATATAACGAGTCCCCCATTTTATTTCGGTAAAAGAGAAGATATCCTGGTCAACAACAAATCCTCAGCGGAGGCTATATACCCGCCCGAAGCGTGACAATATTTATCATGTTTATTTATTGAAATAACAAGCCGAACAGTTAATATAAAGTATGGTAAAGTTTAAATGACCGAAATGTTCTAATATCTGGGAGAAATAATACACAAAAGTGGAACTGATTAGCAAACGTTACAGTTCAACAATCAAAAATTTGAATACCCTTCGATTTTCTATAATATTTAAAAAAACATTCAGACACCACGCAAGCCACAATCGTCGCTTATCGGATAGTAGAAGTATTCATTCAATAATTTGCGGAATTGCATGTTTCAAATTTAAAAAAAAATCTGTTTGCCCTTATAAAAATCAAAAAAATTAATCTTAACCTAAGCGAGACATAAATATATATGACAGTAAATTCTTTTTTTTTCCACCATAATAATTTGATGTTGAATTTGATCTTCATATTGGACGAAATAATCGCAACTGTGCATTCATTTGAAAACAACATTCTCATGCTACATTACAACCATCTTCTCATCCACTCTATCGATAAACGACTATGCGAGAAAACACGTTTACAATTGGATAAACATAAGAATACTATATGTTCACAACTGAGCTTTAACATTATTAATTAAATGCAGTATTTATCTTTATGGGAATACTCTTGAGTAGATTACCTATTAAGACAAATTCAAAATCGATTTTTTTGACCGGTAAATGAGGTTCAGCCCCCTTCTTAAATTAATACTAGACAGATAAATAAACTTACCTTATAAAAGCATTACTTTTGCTTGATTTAATATTGTTATAAGCGTGTATATTATTGCAACTACCCGTGCTTACTACAAGTAAATCATGGTCGGCATGAAATTTATCATCTGCTTCATTTTTGGACATAGTCTCTTGTGGAGTTATTTCGCACTTATCTTCAAATTGCATATTATGCTCCACTACTTCTACTTCTTCATGCTTAATAGACGTTTCATCAAAATGGGAATCAACGTTTGGGTAATCAATAGATGAACTTTCCTCAGGCAAATCATGATCACGTCCTTCAGTTCTTAATGACAAAGCAAAATTTAATGATTTTTCATCATTTTCGGTCGAAAGTGATTTATTCCCTGCAGATATTAACCGCTTCTGACATTCTGATGGAGTGTAATCAACGGTGGAGGCAACATGCTCTGCAGATATTTCATCATCGGAATCAATAATAGTAACACAATCGATCTTATTATTGTAAATATAGTTTTCCGGCTCCTTCTTTATATTGACTTCATTTACTGTGAAACCGAGAGGACATTTTAATTACTACAAAAGATAATAGTGCCAAAAAGTTAGGTACCTTTTCGTTGAGCCAACCTCTTACATCTTTCAAGCAATTTTAACCTTTGTGCTTGTTTTCGCAATGAATCGTTACATTTTATTACTTGTTCTTTGAAATAATAGGTCATCTCTACAGTTTGAAAACAAGTAATGCATATTTCCGAAGGTAGTGTGTCATTTGGTGAGAACTGAAATGAAGATGTGGATTAAATTAGAATAATGAACATTCAAGGTAATATTTGCAATAAATTCGTGTAGTTTTGTTTGGCTCAACAGCCCACTAACAGCCAACATATATAACGACTTTCCCCCAGCATAATCCGGTCTCGTTGAAAGTGTAGGATTTTCTTTAAGGAAATAGGCTGCATAGTCGACCAAAGGAGGGTTGTTATTCAGGATTTGGGAAATTGTGGAATGCGAAATTTTATTCCAGCGATGATTTGAACCGGGTCCTTCGCATTTCAATGTCTGAGCGCCGAAGAAAATAAATAATAAGATCAATTACCTCTAAAGACGATATTGTCATGAGCATATCATTTATTGATGGTGATTTGCTCTGGTCGAAAATCGATATCATTTCTACTTCCTTGGTCATGCACGTTCGACAAATGTCCCACATGTTTACAAACTTATTGGTCACAAACAAATTAATAGAAAAGATAAACCAAATTTCGTCGCTTTCGATGTTATAGGTTATATACTGTATAAAACACCGCACAATGTTTGTTGAAATAACGCGATATATTTATAGATAAGTGCGACACCTTCATTAAGATTGGTGCACTAATAACTGTTTCGGAAATTTTGAGGCAGCCACTCTCGCAGTAAGTTATGTACCTGGTTGCATTGACTTAAAAGAAACTACAAAAAAAGAAAACTACAAAAGAAATAATTGTCCAGAAGAGTAAACCTTCTGGCAACCAAGGAGAAGGTCTCAATTGTCCTATATGGAATTGAATGAAAATTTTTGAATGAATAGTAGATATATAAAATAATTTGTATTCACGGGATTTTTCGCCCTTCTGAGCCGTTTGTCTAATCAAAAATTCAAAGCTTTTACATTTTCTGTATTTCTCGGATAATAAATCATATAACAATAGGTTCAGCGTGAAAATTTCTTCAAACTGAGACAGTTTCTCATTCGATTCCTTATAATTTATGAAATTTCAGTCCATTAACGACGGCGCGACATTTTCGCGGACAGAAAAATGAAATGGCATGTTAGTTTCTGAACCGTTGCAGCAATCTATCTTTGGGTGTGCTTAAACGATTTTTTTTTGCACGAAAATAAGTCGATTTAGCACATCTAAACAAGTTATTCTTATATATTTTAGCCAATACTTGCCAAAAGTTCAGAAATCGCATGCTAATTAATGACTTGCAGCTACCGATCTCTCGAATAGCTTAAACGTATTTTTGCACGAATGTATTTCGATTTAATCTAAATATGTTTTCTCTCATATATTTTAGCGATTATTTACCAAACGTTCGGAAATCGTCGAACCATGGCAGCTATCGATTTATTGTGTATGACAATACAATCAGTCCAAAATGTTAGTTTTTAAAAATAATCATAATACACTCTGTGTACATTTGTATGCATTTTATTATTAGTCCAAGCCGTTAACTATGAATAATACTTTAAGAATAAATGTTGAAAATTGCCAATTTCTAATTATCAATAAGTTATGTTAATGAAATAATAAAACTTAGTCACAATCTTGTATTGCTGTGAACATTTCCATATCAATACCTCTCTCCCTTAGAGTATTTTCAGCTGTTTGAAGTAAATCTTGATTAAATTTAGGACTCCTTCCAAGAATCCACGCATACTCAAGTTTGCCATTGAATGCATCAAGACAAGAATAAGAAACAGCATAATTTTCATAATCCGTATCCAAGATCCACGAACTTTGATAAGTACTGATATAACCGGGAGTAAATTTTAACTTTCCGGTACTTAAGTCATCCGCTGTATAAATATTCAAATTTGAATGTGTCTCATTGTTTCTGTAATTGTCAAATATGCCCAAACACCATTTACGATGCGTATGATGTAATAAATATTTACAAACATGTAATAAATACTTACGCTACGTATGTATGAATAGCATGATATACATATTTATCAGAAAGTTCAAGCTTTGCATTTAAACATTTAATACCAATTTCAGCTATATTATAAGAATGTTTGTATTCATACCATCTCCCAGCAAACTAGAATAGAAACATTAAAAATATATAATTTATTGTTATGGAAAATCTTACCGCCGTTTTATTAAAATCCTGCATTGTCACCATATCGGAATCACAAGCATTCATGGTGAATGTTTGAGCACAAGATATTCCGAAAATTGTGAAAAATACGAGAAAAATACCTAACATATTTGAGAGCTTAACTTTAAAATAAGGAAATGAAAGAAATTAAGGCAGCTTATATAGCATATTCACGAAGAAACTATCTCATACATTGTCATAGTATGAATACATGACATGCACCTTTTACTTATCTAGAATACGATACAAAATATTTAATATTTTTTGCTAGATAAGAATTAAACTAACCAGCAAACTAATAGTACATACATTGTAGTTCCATTGGCATAATATAAGAATACATTTTCCGATGTTTTACATGTTTTTAATATAATACAATAACGAATAAATCCTTTCTGGTTTCAGTCATTTAAAACTTTTCAATTTTTTCCAAGATTCACCGAGAGCTGAGTTTAGTGCTTCTGGTCTTCTAATTGCTCAATACCAAAACGTTGTACGATGTTAAAACCAAAACCATTAAAATCGTATGCAATAATAAAACATGTGACTATGTTCCTATTGTTGATTAAAATTGCTGAAAACTGCATGACTAATCGACAATAAATAAGATTTTTGATTAGACAATAATTAAGATTTTGGGATATTGGTGCTGTGAGTGAAAATATGCCAACAAAGGCTGACAATACGTTAAAATGCAAATAACAAATGACAAATATTCACAATGTTATTACTGTACTTAATGTTACAATAAAATAGTTCACTGTAGTCTGGCATATTAACAAGAACGCACAATTCGAATATTACTGCAGATCTATTTTTGTTGCTTTTTTGGGGACGGACCATTATTGTCAGTTTTCTTGTCACCAGTATGCTTCCTTTTCTGAATCCCATGCTTTATAAACCTGTCAGCAACTGGCTTATTAATAGTTTTGCGAATGGTATGTCTGTCTATTGCCTTGAACATACAAATATTACTGTAATATATTTGTTAAACAAGTGTCAATTTTTTATCCATACCTGTTTGGCATTAATCATATACTGACGAACTCTTGTAATTTCATCTTTCACTTTGTTTGTGTTTGGATCCAGACCTTTCGACCTAAGGTAACACCAGTACAAGGTGTTTAGCATATATGCCATAAATAAATCATGGTTTAAACGATCTTTCATGTTTAAATCTTTTGTAACATCTTCACTTAGAGCTGTTTCCAGAATGCCTTCCATTTTATCGATGGATTGGGTGAAGACGTCTAACTTTTGGGTGATTATTGGATCACTTTCAACCATTTTCACGTGTTTTCTTTGATATTTGTATTAAAATCCGTTTTGTTGTCGACAATAAAGACGTGTTATTTCTAGGTTATGGGCAAAGAAAATGCCTAAAGATTGCTAAAGTGACCTTGGGGCGATGTTTGGTTGATTATGTTATATTTGCGAGATTATAATACCGCATTACTGTAAAAAAAATCACCCAGAAATCTCGGAGAATAAATTATTTTATGTACTGTGAAATGACAATGCAACCAGAATATTTTCATTTATAAACAGCACAATACAATAATATTAATTCAATTACAAACATTCAATGGTTAAATAAACGATTGAAGTAGGATCTTAGTTAACTCGACTTAGTGAATAAAATTCACAGTTATATAATCGCGTCAAAAGTTTGAAGAATTCTTATATGGAGACTAAACATACCTATTCATTTAAATATCATACATTTTTCCTTCACTATAATCTTTAGTTGCATTAAAATACACCTCGTACTTCGCATATTTCGAAGGGATCTACGACTGTGTGAGTTTTACTGTGAATATTCGAGATTATTTGGTCAATATTCCTCCTCAACGTCGCGTGTATGCAATGAATTAGGCAAACGATTTTCAATTATTCTGCTCTTCGCCTGTATGCTTGCGAATATGACGCTTCAGGTGTTTATTATGCTTAAAACTGGCATTGCAATGTTGACATTTGAAGGGTCTTTCGTCTGAATGACTTCTCATATGCATCTTTAATGAGTGGGGCGCCTCAAATGCTTTCTTACAAACCTCACACTTATACGGTTTTGGCAAGGCCTTATCTAAATGCGTGCGCAAGTGATTTTTCAGGACACCTCTACTGGTAAAACTCCAAGGGCAATGCTGGCATTTGAAGGGCCTTTCGCCTGTATGCCCTCTCATATGTATCTCTAAATTACTGAACGACGCAAATGTTTTTGCGCAAATCGCACATTTATGGTGTGTTGCTTCCCCCATGTGCAAACGAACATGTCGATATAGGTGATTACTCTGCGTAAATGTCGCACTGCAATGTTGGCATTTGAAAGGCCTTTCTCCTGTATGTGTTCTCATATGTCTTTCAAAGAAGCTGGGCCAGGGAAATACTTGTGCACAAATCTCACATTGATATGTTTTGTCACTAAAAAGAAATACCATATTTCTTTATATCTCCATATCACTAAGCCAGTAGCAATAATAATCTTACCTTTTCGAAGATTGCCTTGCAACTTGAACATTTTCATTGGAATTTTTTTGAACAACTTGAGTGGAAAATCCATTATCATCGCCCTTATTTTCGGAAATAATTTGTTTTGGAGTTATTTCGTAATTATCTCCAAATTGCACACCATGCTCTTGTACTTCTATTTCTTCAGTCTTAGTAAACGTGTCTTCAAAATGAGAATTAACGTTTTTATTATCATCTGATGTTCTTTCTTCGGGCAAAATATCACCATGTGCCTCACTATATAATGGCAGTTCACAATTTAAAGGTTTTACATCATATTTTGACGAAGGATCGTAAGTATCATTGTCTGTAGATATCAACGGATCAGGACATATTGATGGGTGAAGATCAACAGTGAAAGCAACATTTTCTGCATAAGATTCGTCAACACAATCAACAATTGTACGAAATTTTTTCTGATCATAATAACAATTTTCTTGTGCCTTCCTTTCTTTATCATCTTGTTCCTTCACTAAAAATCGAGATGTCATTTTATTTACTAGTCATTAAATTTACCTAGTCAATTAAGATACCTTGCTGAAGCGAAAACATCTGACATCTTTGTGTGTGCTCCTGCAATGCATTATTACATTTTATTGCTTGTATTTTGAATTGATAGGCCATCTCTAAAGTCTCAAAGCAGGTAACGCATATTTCAGAAGGTAGTATGTCATTTGGTAAAAACTAAAATAATAATAATAACAATAAGGGACACTATCGATCTTGTTGGTAGTAAACTATTGTAGATAAATTACCTCTAAAGACGATATTGTCATCATCATAGCACTTATTGAAGGCGATTTGCTCTGGTCGAAAATCGATATCATCTCTACATCCTTGGACATACACGTTCGACAAATATCCCACATTTTTACAAACAAAATAAATAGGAAATGTATACACAAGATTCGCTCGGTATTGTGGTTATAGGCATAGATAATCTATCTTAAGATAGGAATCACCAATACAAATGTGTGGCTTGAAATTTGCCCTCTGTGGATTGTGGTGCTAACTAATGGCGTGGCCAGAGAATCGAGAAGGGATAATAACTATATTATTGCATTGATACAATTTTATATCCTTGGACTATATATCTCACAATAAAAACAAAACGTATACTTCATTTCAATATAAATGTATTATCGTGAAAGCGATAACATTTGTACATTTATATTACATTAAAATTATATGTTATAAAATAAATGGTCATAAGTAGATGAATATATTGTTGCATTGTAGCATATTTGTGTGATGTAGTCTTGAAATTATCTTGTTTTGGTCATTACCCATATATTACGATGCACTCTGAATTGATTTGTACCATGCTGAAGTTGTATCGTTGTGAAATTTAGCCCTAGATTATACAGAACACCGCACTGAACTTCTCAATCGAAATATAACTATAAAAAGTGTGAAGCCATTAGCCAAACGTGCCAACCACAGGTGCTAACTGATGAAACACTTGAGTAATCTACATCTATATCATCTACGCTCAGCGGTTTGTGTTCCATCAGCTATATTTATACAGACGCAGGTATCAAAGTTCGCCTTAGGGGGGTGTTGATAAGTAAATCTAATTGATCCTTGAATGATCAATTGATCATTCTAATTGAACATTTTCAGCATTATCCTTTATGGCTCTTTTTATGTAGATTGCTTTCAATACGTTTAGTTGATGGTCTTTATTACCTAAATGTAAGATTTGCAAATTTGAGATATCGCACTGGTGTCCAGATGTTGCAAGATGTTCGATTAAGGCAGAGTTTGGGGAATTTCCTGAAGTCTTGGAAATTCTCAAATGTTCCTTAAATCTAATGTTGAAGCGTCTACCTGTTTGTCCTATATATATAAGTTTTTACAATTATTACAATTAATGTTATATATACCTGAATTATTTAGACGATCATCTATTGATTTTAATTTGTTATTCGAAAAATTTGTGGGGTACGGTGTGCCGTTGATTATTGGGTTTTTGGTGTATAATAGGGTGTTTGGAGGGTTATGAAGGGGGTTATTAGGATGTCAGAGATTGGTTATGGTTCGCAGTGCTGTTGTTTCTGCTACTTTAATTATGCGTTTTGTTCTGTTGGTAGTATTAGCTAACAA
>WSZQ02077884.1:0-18813 GCA_019419845.2 Weissflogia rhopalogaster
ATATCGTATTAATATATATATATATATATATATATATATATAATTTCAATACTTGATTTAAAAATACTCTATCATTAAAGAACGACTACATGCCAGATGCAGATTGAATCGATCGCCTTTTTCCTCGTAATGTAAATCTGCATATAATTTCATTCTTCACAGCGTCTAAAACTTTAAGTCGGTCACCCTCTCTTTAATATCCTTCGTCGAAGGAATGTTCCAGGACGACACAGAAGATTTGCATTTGATGATAATAATATGTATTATGTTTTAAAATAAATCTGTAATTGAAAAATTGTCTTAAAGTGGTGCCAGTCTGTATTTGCGGCTTGGGTTGAACTAAAAACTACTGCAAATTTTACTGTAGCACTTGTGTTACTATACATATGTATTATCTATGACCATATTTATGGAAACAAGCCAGCAACGCTGGTTGCAAGTATTACAAAGCGGCATAAAATCGTACACAACATGACAAATATCAATATTTGCCAACGACATTATTGACACATTCATCAAACATTTATCGGCGCTTAGTAGACAGACGCATAGAGTCCTGCGAATTTGAAAAATTCTCGCTTAATATATGTGTGTGGGTGTGTGCATATGTGTGCATATGTCGTCGTAGGCGTCAAAACGACCACAGTGATAAACACAATCCATTTGTCTCAAGTACAATGTATTGCAATAAAAAGAATTACGAGTGAGTCGTGTAATAAAATAATTAACACGTTTCGCTGTGGAAACTGGAGACAGCATCGCGCGATAATACAACGCCATCAAGAAATAGAAAGTGTGTGAGTGTGTGCGCACCGACTCGCATATAAAGTGACTTAAGTAACTTAATCCGCTGCGTTCTTATCACTCTCTTTCCTCTGATTAAACAATGCAGTATACGACAGACGAATTTCAGGTTTTCATTCATCGCCAGCCTCAGCCAAACGAGTCGTTGAACTTGGTCGACGAAAAATTGGCCGTCGTTGTTACGCGTTCGCACATTGTTGAACTGTATTTATCAAACACTTACTTAAGTAGCTCCGGTCGTTTAATCAGCGATAGAGATTCGCAGGAATCGCAGTATGTTGCGAGAAAAAAACTGCGCCGAAGACTCAACAACTTGCGCCTGTAGTATGCTCAATTCGACTTTACTTGAGTTACTTGAGTTAAGTCAAGTTCGAAGAAGTGGTGTAATGAAAAAATTACGACATGCAAACGTTTTATGCTAACTATATTAGTCATATTAACTTAATTCATATTAGCCTAAGTCATATTAAGTTAAGTCACTTTAATTTGAGTCAATTTAACGTAAGTCACTTTTTTCGCGTTTTTAAAATTTGTCAAATTTACACAAAAGTATGAAAACCGTACAATGCACACGTATACATTTTTTTCGCTAATGTCTTAAGTGACTTATTCTGACTTAAGTCACTTGTGTCATCTTACTTAAAGCAGCTTATCTGTTAATAAAATCGTGATTTGAAATGCCTTAAGTCATTTTACTTAACTGAAGTCACTTTACATAAGTCATTTTATTTCAGTTATTTTACTTAAGTCAAGTCATTGTACTGAAATAACTTGAATAAAATTTTACTTAGTTTCATCCTTCTTAGGCTTTCTTAAGGCACTTTACCTAACCTTCCTTAAGTCATATCGAACAATTGTTTGGCATGGGTATATGATGACATGGTAAATTATTTAAGTCTTCAAAAATTGCACGAATTTTAAAAGTTGCAAATAAAGTGTGAAAATGGCTATTTTTATTAATTAACACGACTTAAGTCACTTGACTTAACTTAAGCCACTTTACAATGCACCAGCTTACAATTTTATCATCCTCACCCTCTCTTGAAGCGAAATTTTCTGCTTATCGTTTAATAAAATCACGATTACAACGAAGACGTGTTCGACTCACTGCACGAGACACTTTTCGTCTTTTTTGCTAAATCAACCGATGACATAAGTCACTATCTCACAGCGTATTAGTTGATATTAGAGTAAATGCATTTGCAGATTAGTTCCAAGGAAGTAGTTCAATGCGAAAAATCTCTCTAGGGCAACGTATGCCTGCTAATTGGCAAGTGACTAATAATAAGCGGTTTATTTTGTTGTTTTTTTTACACGCTCCTTTCGCTGGCATTTTCGCGATAACATAACAATTAAAGTTTACCTCAGCGCATACATTTTAATAGCTAAATATGTGACGTTAATGCGTGTAATTCAATAGAATATTAAAGTAATTTATTGCTTGTTTTATGATTGTTTGGTTGCGTTTATTAAGCAATTTACGATGGCTTGACGCGAACGCTGCGCGGCATGCACCGCTTTTCCAAGGTGCAGGAGACGCTCGAGAACAACGAAAAAAATAAACGAGTGTGTGTGTGTATAAACATATATAAGTGTAAAAGAGTGATTGAGAAGTGACTCGCGGCGCAATATGGTTTTGAGGTCATCTAGGTAATTCACATGAATCTCCAACCGCGATAATAAGTGCCAATGTCAGTAATGTCTCTAAACATAGCAATTAGAAACATTTCATATTTCATTGTCATGGGTATTTCCGGATATTGAAAATTTGTTAAGTCATCAACCAATTGTACGCATTTTAACGATATGTCAATATTGGAGATTTTCTATAATTCTGTTATTTAACAAGACACTTTACTTAACTTAAGTCAGATTACTTAACTTGATACATTATTAACTTTTGCCATTTTACTGAACTTTAGTTTTAAAAAATGTCCTAAGTCACTTTCCGTAACTTACTTAATTTAACTTTACTTAACTTTACTTAATTTAAGTCACTTTACTTTTAAATTTTAGTTATTTTATATTTTACTTAATTGAAATCACTTTAGTCATTTTATTTCACTTTCGTTAAGGTAAACATGGCTTAAGTCACTTTACTTAACCTAGGTCCTTTTAATACATTTGTGAACCATGACTAATTTACTTGATTTTAGTCATTTTGCTCATTTTAAGGCACTTTACTTTAGTTTAAACAACATGACTTAACTCACTTTACTTAACTTAGATCCTTTTACTTAACTCAAGTTACTTTACTTAACTTTATTAATTTTGCTTTATTTAAGTGCTTTGCATATAAATTTAGTCAGTTTACATAATATTGGTTAAAAAAAACATGACTAAAGTCACTTTACTTAAATCTTCTTAAGTAATTTACTTAACCAACCTTAAGACACTTTACCTAACCTGACTTATGTCTTATCATACACTTGATTGCCATGGGTATTTCCGTATATTGAAAATGACTTATGTCATCAAACGTCAAAAAGTCTAGAGATTGACGAAAAAGCGTGAGTAAAAACATGTGTAGATTGTTGATAAGTTACCTCAAATGATAACAATTACCATTTATCTAAATCCCTTACTTAATTTCCGATCGTCGTGAGAGACGTCGAGGACGCTTTTTTTAATACCGTATGGAATGCGCAACGATCGCCTTGACATAAGCCACTAATCAAATAATCTCAACCGACAAGGCCTCCCCGAAATGTGATTTTAATGCGATCAACGCGCGCAGCTACCAACGATTACGACGTTTTTTTTTCTTCTGTACGCCCGCATAAAGGTACCAAAGGTAGCTGAGGGTAAAAAATGGAATGGCAAAAAATAATCGAGCATGATTTACGATGATGGTATCTGTACATGTGTCGTGTGTGTGTGTATGTATGCAATTCCAGATTATGCGACATTCCTGGAAAAACGCTTCTGGAATGCGAGCAATATGCAAGTGTCGCATTACCCAAAACATCAGCATCAACCAATGGTTGCATTTCAGTCAAGCGGCAGGCAGCATCGAGTTGAGAGTGTGCGCTACCGCGCATGCGCCGTAGTCACAACATTATCAAAGCTGCGCGCGCTTCTGCGAATTGCGCGCTCGCCCGCACTTGTCGCTGCACGCAACAAGTGTGTGCGTACTGACGGGCTGCTGTGTGCAATGCGCAGGCGCTGCTCGCTTAACTGCTGCCGCTCTAGCGCTGCTGCGGTGTGTGCGCATGCGCGTCGTGCATCGATGATTTGTCATCTGCGCGCGTTGATGCGCGGCGCGGCGATAATTTGTCAAATTATAATGCGCCGTAAGTGGGCGGCGGCATGCCATACATACATACAGACATTCAACGAGCGCGCACGCCACTCGATCAATGACAATGGCCATAAAGCGTAAAAATAAATCATATCGCGGGGCGCAGGCCGCGTATGCAAATGAGAAATTGTTGGCGCATGTTGCGTTTGTAGCACAACGTGTAATGATAATAATAAGCGATCTCTACGCGACTATCTCGTCTTACCATCTACTATATCTTAGAGTTACATACACTTTGTTTAAGTTGTTTGGACTTAAGTATCTTTGCTGTATTTTTTTTGGCAAAAAGATAAATCGTTGTATTACCTATGCCACTTTATTTCACCTAAGTCACTTTACTTAACTTGTGCCACTTCACTTAAGTCATTTTTTTCACTTAAGCCACTTTCAGTTAAGTCACTTTTTTTCACTTAAGCCACTTCACTTAAGTCACTTTACTTAACTTAATTTTCTTAAGTCACTTAATGTCATGTAAGTCACTTTACTTAATTTAAGCCACTTTACTCAAGTCACTTTTTTCACTTAGGTCACTTTACTTGACTTAATTTACTTAAGTCACTTAACGTCATTTAAGTTTCTTTCTTGGCTTAAATTACTTCACTTAAGTTACTTCATTGAAGTCGCTTTACTTAACTTAAGCCACATTACATAACTTGAATGATTTTACTTAACCTGACTTAAGTTTACTAAACCTAGGAAATCTTCTAAGACGACACTGTTCAAAATAACTTCTGTATATTGTTAATTGTAAGATCGTTTCGAGTTGAGTTACTTTTGTTACATATATTCCAGCTATTCTTCTTAGAAGTTACTTTTGTTACTTCTAAGATGAATAACTGGAATATATGGCATATAGTCAGCTTAAGTCACATTGATAATTAAGTCCCTTTACTTAATAATACTTAGGGCTGCCCAAAATTAAGTTATGTTACTTAATATGACTTAAGTCATTTTGCCTAACTTAACTACTGACATTACCTGTTTTTTAAGTCACTTTATCTATAGTGTCTTAAGTCACTATTCCTAACTTGACTTAAGTACCTTTTCCTTTCTTGTCTTTAGTCATTTCATCAAAATTTCCTTAAACCTACAAACTATGAAGACTACTTCTTATCAAGAAAATTTCGTGAATACTGACTTAAGTCACTTTTGTCTACATATTTATATGCTTACGTTTTTGGAGTTACTTTCGCTTGCCTACCACAGAAATATCTCGAAAATGAGGTTTGGATTCTTACCATGACCTAAGAGACATGTGACTGAAGTGGCTTAACTTCCCTGAATTAACAGAAACAGACTGTAGATGCGTAAAATTTGTGTGAGAAACAACAATGGGGCTTGCTAGAGTTTGCGACCATAACGTACGCGTACTTAACGAGGCATCTTCCGAAAGAAATGAGAAAGCTGCGCCTGCGCAGAAGAAATCAACATAATCGAACGCACGACACGATCGCCGGCGCATGCTTGAAGCATTCCGTTTTTCGTGCATTAATAATACGCATTGTTTCGATCATCGCATAATTTAAGCCGGCCCTTTTTTCTCTTCTACTTCTTCTTTTGGTCGGTACAACGCTGTTGATATGACTTAAGTCACTTTAGCCTAACTTTGCGGTTGTCTGCCACACATGTGTGTTTTGTGTGTATGTGTGTTTGCAGGATTTTTCTGGCCGGAATGCTGCGCCGCAGAAAAGTGACTTAAGAGTAGTTACCCGGGGTTTCGCGGTGTGTTCGCGCGCGCGCTTGCGAGCCTGTAGGCACTTAAAGTTCTTCGTATATCAATTACATGGCGCGTTTAAAAGTCGTTCGCCGTTTTCAATTCCGCCAATTCGGCCGGCTCGTCGTGTTCTCACATAACTCACATTCAACAAGTACGTTCGCAAGAGGCAGCCTAACTCACAGCGCCGTGGATCGGCCGAGCTGAAAAGCCAGTGGCTTAAGTCACTGGTTGTGAGAGAGCTTAACATTAGCGGGATAGGGAGGAAGATGCCTGTGCATCTGTAAGACAAAGTACGTTCAATTACATTTCGGACAAGATATTGGCAGTAAGTCACTTCACCTGATTTAGGTTTTTTTTTTACCTGACTTTAGTCAGTCACTTTACTTACCTTACTTATTACCAGTTTACTTTTTTAAAGTCAGTTTACTTGACTTAACTTAAGTTAGTTTTCCTAACCTGACTTAAGTCGCTTTTAACATTATCTAAGTCACTTTACTTTTAAAGTCACTTACAATTAGCTAACTTTATTTAACCATACTTAAAATATTTATTTAACCTGACTAGCAATAAGACACTTTTCTTAAGTAACTTTACTTAAACTGCTTAATCTATCCTAACCTAACCGAGTCTGGCTTAAGTAAGTTTACTGAACCTGTCTTAAGCCACTACAGTCGTCGAATTACATCGCCATTTCTAGCGAAATACACATTAAAACTTGCAGCAAAAAAATACCTATCTGTTTTTGTTGGCACAACATAAAGACGAATTTTTCTAGTTAGAATCTTTACTGTGCGAAGGCCTGAAATGTGGAAAAAAGGATGTGTGGAATCTCCTTGAGGTAGGTCCACATTCCATGCCCTAATCCGCGTGCGCTCTCGACGCGCATACGCACGCACGCTGAATTCCTAATGCGATCGGACAGAAGAACGGACGACAACAATTTGTTATCGATCGTAATCGTAATGCGATGATTGTTTTTCACTGCCCTTGCTTGCTTCGTCCCTTGCTTAACTGCGTGTACGACAAGCACTAAACAACACCACGATGTGTAGTGTGAGTGCTTAACTTAAGTCTCTTTGCGCCTGAGTGCCACAACCTACTCCAGTGAATGTGTGGCATCGTATCAACAGCACCATTAGACCATATTTGCTCATTCAGTTAAATTGATTAGTTTTACCGCGAATTGACGCCCGTATCGGCAGCGGTGATGCTAATTAATACATATCACACCGTTTACGAACGCTTTGCCTCAAAGATCTGACTTAAGACATTTGACTTACGACTAATTGTAAGTGACTTAAGTCATGTGACTTATCTTACAATTTTTAGGTGGAATACTGTTTTGGGCACATGGACTTAAGTGGCTCTTAAGTCAAAAAAATCACATTACTTAAGTAATGGCACTTAAGTAAAGTGACTTAAAATCGAAATTTTTCAAAAATCATTGGGAAGAGTTTATTCACATGAAAATGTTTTAGGTCACATTTGTTAAGTAATATGACTTAAGTACTTTTTGAGTAAAATGACCTAAAATCGAAATATTGAAAAAATGATTTGGAATAGTTTAGTGTAATGAAAAAAAGTTAGTAACATGACTTCAGTGATTTGACATAAATAATGATACTTAAGTAAAGTGACTTGAAATCGAAATTTTATAAAAATCATTGGAAAGAGTTTAGCCACAAGAAAAAAAAACTTAATTAATATGACTAAAGTAATGTGACTTAAGTAATTATAATTTTAAAAAATGACCTAAAATCGAAATATTGAAAAAGTGATGCGGAAAAGTTTTGCCTAATGAAGAAAATGTAAGCCACATGACTTAAGTGATATGACTTAATTGATGTGACTTAAGTAAAATGGATTGCAATAAAAAAGTTTTTTTGTAGAGATTCGAAAGATTTACAACATGACTTCCGTGTTTGATTGTCGCATAATTGATTTATTTCGCTTCTCATGCGTTTCGCTTATTGCCAATTCTCATGGCAAGATGTAACAATAATTTTTATGATGTTATTGTTGCGTATTTTGGCTACTTCTCGCTTGAGACGCAATCATAACACACATATACAATGGTACGATGAAGAATTGCTGCGCATAAATGAATAGTTTATGGTCACATTGTTGCGTGTTTGGGCGTTTGTTGTCGAAAATGTTTTGACAAAACTGCTGCTGCCAACTATCCGGTAGCAATGGCACAGCACAGCGTCCAATTTGTAGTCGTAAACATATTCAGACGCAAGAGACAAAAACGAACACGAACGAATCGTATTGAGAACACGCGTTGGCCGCACCGAATTTCTATAATGAATGAATGGATTGTAAATCAACGCCGCTTCAAAGTCCCTTCACTTGCACAGGCGAGTACAGAGTACCTGGGGAAAAGTACGCTTTAATGTGCCTACCTTCATTCGACAATGAGTGACTTCCAAAAAGTTTGTCAGCGAGATGACGGCACAAAAAATCGGACATAACTAAGTGTATTTATGTTTAGCGTAAATATTGCCAAACATAGCCTGCGAGAACCATAGATAATTGTAATTTTGTCACGCTAGGCGAAGATTTTCGAGGTTTAAAGTCATTTTTCTTTAGTTAAGTCACTTTGCTTAAGTCATATTGCTTAGGAGATGTTCATTAAACATCATTAGATATTTTGTTTTTATTAGTTTTTAAGAAAATTTTAAATTTTATAAAAAGTCATAGTGACTAAATTGTAAAATAATGATTTAAGTGACTTAAATCACTTTGCTTTAGTCATTTGTCTTAAGAAAATTAAGAAAATTTTAAATTTTAGGAAAATTGAAAGTGACTTAAGTATGAATAAAGTGACTTAAGTACATGCTGAACTTACTTAAGTAAGTAGAATATTGATTTAAGGCCGTTGTAAACCATTTGAAGGCTGTTGTAAACCATTATGACATTTTAAGAAGGTTCTGATTCAAATTGACTTAGTATGACCAAATGCACTTAAGTACATACATAACTACTTAAGTAAGTAGTAAATTGATTTAAGGTAGTTATGACTTATTACAAGTTTTCCTATAAAAATGTGACTTAAGTAATATGACTTAAGTCACAAGACTTAACTAATGCCTTAAGCCATATGTCTCTTTAGTAATATTACTTAAATTACACCTGTTTCTATTTTCAACTTGTTAAAATTAACAATATAATATGTAAATTGTTTAAGTGTGTGTTTTAAGGCACTTTGTTGCAGTTGTAGTAATTCATTGTAACAACTTAATACACGGAATAAAATTAGCATGCTGTTGACTTAACGATTTGCAGTAAACGACTCTAAGCGATCGGCAATTAATTTGAATAATAAATAAAACGCGAAATGATTCATTTCCTCGAAGACGACTTAAGTTGTTCGTTCATGTGTGGTTGTACGTATGTATGTATGCCTACGCAATCCGGCAGGTAATGACGCCCCGATTGACTTATCACTCGACGATCGTAAATCGCCTGGAAATCGATCCGAAATCAAATGAATCGTAATCACAATTTGTCAACGGGTGTGTATGTATGTGTGTATGTATGTGTTGTAGGCAGCAGCCTGGTGCAGTGCTCGATTAAGCACCTTGCGCATGCGCATCTCGTGTGCATGCCTGCAAACCTGCCGCAGTTGCAGGCTCAGTCAGGATGTGCATAATTTGCTTATCGCCGACTTGGCGCACTTGCCTTCTTAACTCATATTCTCGTAATCGCAGACGTGTTTAATTAATTGGTTAATTAAGCCGTGCATATTTATTAATTAACATTGGCTTACTTACTACTTTGGTTTGTGGTTAACGACTTACGTTATTACGTTATTTTAAACTATTCTTAAAAACAATGAAAAATGGATATAGGCCATTTTTGCGACTTAAGTAATGTTACTTAAGTCATATGAGTTAAGTAATGTTGCCCATATGACTTAAGTGATATGACTTAAGACATAGTTCTTAAAAAGAAACTTGCAATAAGTCATAATCGCTTATGACTTAAATCTGTTTTCTACTTACTTAAGTCACTTCTGTACGTACTTAAAACACTTTGGCCATGCGTAAGTAAGAATTTTCGAAAAAAAAATATTCTTAACATGAAAAATGAATTCAGAGACATTTTTGTGACAAAAATGTGGCTTAAGTCGTGTGGCTTAAGTAATGTTACTTAAGTTATGTGACATAAGTCAATTTGAAACTATTCTTAAAAAGAAAAAGATGTCGAGGATTTTTGTGAATAAAGTATAATTACTTAAGTCATGTGGTTTAAGTAATGTTGATTAAATCATGTGACTTAAGTAATGTTACTTAAGTTAGTTTTAAACGATTCTCTCAATAGTTTAGACACCTTTAGATACATAGACACATCGAGAAAATTTAACGAAAAAATACAAACATGACTTAATATAATATATATTGACTTAACTTAAGTTGACTAACATGTTTGCTTAGGTTTCGTTGTTGTCACCTTTTCTTGCCGATTCTGGACGTATTTTGTGTGGTGCATGGCGAAAAAAAAAATGAAAAATGGTGTTTCACAACGGTTAAGTCACCTTTAAGTTAACTTAAGTCACTTGTTTGATAAACTTCCGCCAAAATACCCCAAGGCGGGTCTCGGGGGAGTGATTGACACCAGGTGACAACTTTCGGTTTGGAATTTCATTCACTCTCCGGCCCTCTGAAGCCGAGAAGAGAGCTCGCTGGCAAACTGAGGAAAATAGCACTTAAGTCAAAGGCAAATATTGGTTTTGCACTGCAAAAGGCTTTCGGTTTTTCCTTCGACAAACACGTCACGCGGTATGAATGGAAATCCGTATGGCGTATGATTTATGTACGTATTAGTCGTCGGCAGTGGTGGCGCATGCGCGCACGCACGCTGTGCATCCGTCTGTCCGTACGTTAATTAATCGTGCGTGATTGATATCTGCACTTATCTATAAATTACGTTGCATTTGACACTCGTTCGAGTGGCGAGTGGAAGCTCGAGCCGCGATGATGATTTATCACTACAATAAACGGCGACAATGGCCACGCTCAAATTTGATTGTATTTTAAGCTACTTAAGTTGAGTATTGCTTTTGACTTAAGTCATTTTTGTTGACTTTAACTATTAAATAATTCAATAGTTTTTTGCAACTGTTTTTAAAACACGATATTATATTTGATATTAATATTTTTGTTTGTCACTTAAGTCGCTTTTGATATGTTTCGACTTTGAAGGCAGGTTTTTTAAAAGGAGACTTAAGACTTTTTTAAAGAGACTTAAGGTATCTTGATTTTTCAATTTTCTGTGACTTAAGTCACGTTACTTAAGTCGCTAAAAGTGATCAAATTAGCTTCTTTATTTGTTAAAAGTTTCAAATTTTTTGACAACTTTCTGGTTACATATCTTTTGAATACGTGACTTAAGTATGATTGACTTAACTTAATTAAGACGACTAACAATTTCTCTGACTTAACTCACTTTGATTAAGTAAAGTTTCTGGATCGAATAATGAAATGATGAAAAATGAAGAAAAAAGTACAAAATGTCCTAAGTCACTGAGCATTTAAGAGTCTTTGACTTAAATCAGATTTATTTACTAACTAATTAAATAATTGTCTGACGTTTGAGGAATTGTCATTAACATGAGGCGATAATCGATATTAATAAGTTTGTGTTTTAAGTCTCTTACGAGATATTTCGACTTTATATACTTATATTCAGTTCACTAACAATGTCTGTTATTTAGCTCACTTTGCCTAAGTAAAGTTATTTGGCAAACAAAAATTGGCTAGAAAAATTCTAACGAAAAAAATGAATTCAAACATGAACTTGATTAATTTGATTAATAATTGACTTAAGTCACTTTCATGTTTGGTTTTCAACTCTGTAAACATTTAAAGTATATTTAAAAAAAAATTCTTATTAAGACTTAGAAAACTTAGAAAAAAATTGAATTTTATCCAAAAAGTGCAAAGTGACTTAAGTCGCTAAGCATTCGAGAGCTGGCAGTCTTTGGGAGGACGTTACCCGTCGTGGCCACCGCCTACCGGCACGACTGAAACACACATGCACATGCGTATGTATGTATCTGTATGCATGTACGTGTTGCAGGTGTGCTGAAGAAATGCGCTGAGCGCATTCACCACTCACCAATAGAATCATGGCGCGATGAAGAACAGAAACAGAAAGTATACATATATGTATGTATACATATGATGCTGAGGTGTACGCGCTTTGAGAAAACTATGCGCGAAAGGCGGCCGTAAATATTTAACGTCAAAGGCAATCCATCGTGTAATTGTATTTAGTCTGGCTCGCGCTAGGGCGCATGCGCGAGCGCCCTAACCTAGCTTTTGCTCTATTGCCGCCACACATGCCAGCCTGAGCGTGTGTGTGTTTTAATGGCGTTATTCTTTCCGATGTCGATTTGAATAAGGTACACACACAGGAATATAAGCAGGCTGCTGGCCAGTGTAGAGATTTTGTCTTGGGCCGGAATGGAACGAATGCGCTGGCGGCCATTTGTCGGCCGTTGGAAATTCCAGCAGAAAAATAAAAACAACAGCGAGCCGCAGAACGAGAGAATATTAAAAAATAAAACATTGGAAAAGGTTATGCGCACTCTTAAGCATGGCTGCTGCTGAATCGATAATATGGCTTAAATCACTTTGGATTTTTATTAGATTTTGCATTCATCAATTGTGCTAGCAGTAATGTTCTCAAATGATTGTTTAATGTTTGTTAGATGACTTCAGTCACTTATTAAAAAGTGTCTTAAGTCAAACATGATTTGTTAAGGTTGCAAAACCTTAACTTAAGTCCCTGCTTAAGTAAAAAATTTTGAAAAAGCATGTTTAAGACACATTTTACACCAGCTCCTGAATTCTTTTCCAATTTTCGACTTGAGACATTTAGCAGGAAGTGACTTGTGTCAAAACTTATGCCTTAAAGTTACATTTTGGTAAATGAAACATATTTGTCTTCACTTAAGCCACTTTTGTACTTATGTTAACTTTTTTCTAAAGTCCTCTTAAAGTTTCATATTTTGAAAACTAATTATAGGTCATAATGGTGATATAACTTAAGTCACTAATTTTGATTCAAGAATTGATCATTGAATTCACTCTTACTACTTTTGTTGTACTACCCTCTCTGAATGTTTTTCAGTGATTTATTAAAGAGACTTAAGTGAAAATTTATGACGTATGCTACAACCCTGTAAAACATTGCTAAAATGGTAAAATGTCTAATGTTCTTTCTTGCACAAGGTAGTTAAAGAAAATACTAGGTATTTAAGTTACTTTTGTACTTAAGTCACTTTTTAAGTAACATTGAGATTTATTTTGCATTGACTTTTTTTCAAAACGAAGCTGCGATAAAAAATAGGTCCCATATACCATTTACGAGTGCGCGTATACTAAAAGAATAAGTAAAACTAATCGTAAACTTAAGCCACAATGGCGGTGCGAAATGTTAACACTTGGTTGGTCTATGGGAATGGGATTTGCGAGAAAACGTTTTTAACACGAAACAAAGGGCATATAAAGAGCAGCAGCAGCAGACCAAGCACTAGCTGTAGCTAGTCGTCGTTACCACCTTCTGAAAACAAGGTTATGGCGCTGAACAGCATCCGTCCTGAGAGTCCTACGATAATAGGCGCTCTACAATTGTGTGTTCACGAACCGTAGATGAAGGAAGAAAAAACATGAAATAAAAATGTGTGTGTGTGTGTGTGTACACATGTGGTTGTGTGAGTATGTGCATGTGTGAGTGTGTATATGTGTGAGTGTGAACATGTGTGAGTGTGTACACGTGTGTGTGTGTGTGTGTGTGTGAGAGAGAGAGAGAGTGCGTATGACCGCAAGAAGAGGACACGCTATTGGTACACACTCACCGATTCCCTCCTGGTCCGCGCCGAAAGAAAAGAATGTTAATGTGCGACCGTGGTCCGTTTGTCGGCCTCGTTGGCCATGTGTGTGTGTGTGTGGTTGCTGCCTCCTTTTCCCGCGCGCGCGTTTGCGCTAGGGGCCGCCATTACACACGTCCAATGGCCGCCCGAAACTGCCACAAATTAAATAAATTGCTTTCCTATTCCTCCAAGAAAAAAAAAACAACAACCAACCGAACCAGCATGCGGTGGTGCAAGGCGGAAAGAAAGGCGCCATTAGCTGCGTCTAATTTTCGAAAATTTATATGCCATCTTTGCGCCTCTTTCTCCCCAGAAAAAGGTACCACCGGTACCCGAAAAAAGGTGCCCGGCAATTCAATAAGAATAAATCACCGGTTCAAAGGCATTCCGACGCTGTTTCGCTTCTATTACAAACTCGTTGAAACACGAAAAATGATCTTCTATCGTTGATAATGGATAAGCATCGGTTTGTTAGCTACCCACTAAGTAGGCTTAACTCGTAGCAAACGATAACCATGTAACCGTCAAGTGGTAAAAGGTAGAATTAACAAATTCGCAACAATTGAAAGTCAACTAGGCGGTTAATTGGAAAGAGGTCTCCCAAAAAAAAAAAGAAAAACACCGCTTTGGATAAAGTGGCAGTGAAAATGATACTCAAACTCAGTTTAAGCTTACTTGTATGCTTGTACTTAGGGTAGATGTACTTAAGTAAACTTTTCGGGTGGTCAAAAATCTAATCATGTGCGAAATTATTTTCGAATTGCATTATACATGCCGTTGTGACTTTATATTTGTTAAGTCAACTTAAATATTAAGTGCCTATTTTGGTCACATTGTATATAAGAATTTTACACCCTCTGCATACAAAAAATAAACATGAGAATCGTTAGGAAACGAGTAAAATATTAATAACTGAAAAGAAACTAAAGTACTCTTTGTACACGCTGTATACAAAATAGGTCAATTTTAATTTAAACACCTTGTGAACAAAAAAATCATTAGAAAAGTAATAACATTGTTTTTTTACACGAAAACGAAAAAATGTAAAAACATGTTTAGGGGCACATTTTAGACGCATTGTATATAACAGTTCAAGGTACCCTTTTTACAAGAAAGTGAAAATTAGTAAAAGGAGTACTGCAAAATTGTTTGATCAAGTCTAATCACCCTATATACATTGCTAAATTATCTTTTTTACTTTAGACACACTGTATACAAAAGGAAAAACATTAAAAAAGTTGTAAAATTGATGTTTACATATCAATTACAGACTGTATTGCTATAAAACTGAATTAGTTCAGTGTGAATTACTTAAGTTAAGTATGTCTAAAGTCAAGTATTATTTAAGTTAAATATGACTTACAATTAGTTATTTTTTAAAACAAATTTGCCAAAAGCAAAATTTGACATTTTCTTGTAAAAAAATCTCCATTAATCAAGTTTGACTTAAGTTAAGTATGATTTAAACTAACATGACTTAAGTTAAGTAAAAAATTCTATTTGGAATTCCATTCGTTTTACCTATGTAAAACTAATTATTTTTGTTAACAAAAATATTTTGACAAGAAAATGGAAATAAACATCCCCAAAACATCAGACAAAAAGGGCGAAAACTGAGACGAATCGTCCTCAAAGGTTGCGAGATTCGCAATGTAAAATTTTCCTCTCTTGATCTCGAAGAAAAAAAGAGGCAAAAGGTATAACGCCATCCCGCTGGGAGGCATCTCACCACGCCTCGCAGAGCCAATTCGTCAACGAGGGCCTTAGGAAAGATCGAAAACATTTGCGGCCGACGAACGCATTACAATAGATTACAAAACGGCGTACAATAGGATGGGAGAAAACAGAGAGACAAGGGAAAACCGTGTCCGACATGGCACATGGCAGAAGAGCCCACTGGGCCCACCTTCGTAATCAATTTTTCACGTGTGTCAATCAATCCGCGCTTGTTTTCGATTGCCACAAAACATGCCAAACGTTCGTAGAAATAGCCTTGGATTTGAATATGTAAATGGCTGTTTGTGATGGGAAGTGGACCCACCCAGTGTTGGACCAACATGGTTAATCAATGTTTTTCTGCTTGGTTTGTTTACAGAGATGCAAGGAGAAGTTGAATACGCTGGCGATTTCGGTGATGAACCAATGGCCCGGTGTGCGGTTGCGGGTCACGGAGGGCTGGGATGAGGAGGGCCATCATTCCATGGACTCGCTGCATTATGAGGGTCGTGCTGTGGATATTACCACGTCGGATCGGGATCGGTCCAAGTATGGGATGCTTGCGCGACTCGCAGTCGAAGCTGGATTCGATTGGGTTTACTATGAGAGTCGGGCACATATTCACTGTGCTGTTAAATCAGGTAATTATTGCTTTTTTCTGTTCTAAATTCAGGATAGATCTGACCAGGTGGTAGTAAAAGGTGTAGAAGTTGACTTGATTTGATTTGAGCGTTTCTGGAAGGTCAGAGAAGGACCAAGAAACTTGTTTCATCATTTTTTGGGTAGTTCGTGGAATATTGGTTCGAAGGACCATAGATGTACTTGGACTACACTGATCCTGGAACTATCGTCTAAAACAGTGATAGTGAACTTATAACTCGCATTTGCTACGGCCCTTTTCATGTTTGGCACACACTTGCTTAGAGAGAGAATCATTAAGAGTTGGGAACTACTAATACAATACATTATGTGGTCAACTTTACCGGGAGTCCTGTTATGGGCGTTGGAGATCCATAAGCTACTACTGTAAACTAAGTAACTACTACTGCAATAAAACTAAGATGAATGAACAAAAATAAGAAATGTTGACTCACTTCTTCTAAATAGGTTCGCCCATACTAGTCTAGAAGATACTCTTTAGACGACCAAGGTTATATTAGAGGGCTGGTTTGATCCTTGATCTAATTTTAATATTTTAAGATTCTTTTTGGTTGGTTCTGGCGTTTTTTGAGGAGATACCTTTGAAGACTATATCAGCTCGAAGGTCCAAAGCTTAAATCTGCCCTGGTAGGCTACATTAAATTTCTTTCGAAACAAAAAGGTAGTTGATGACCCTATTAGTCTGAGACTATCTGGAAGAATGTTTCAAATTTATCTGCCAAAAGAGTTGTCCTTCAAATATAAGAATCTATAACGAATTATATATATTGGATTGAAGTGTTTTGCGAAACTCTGATTCGACGGACCAAAGACACTAATATGCATTAAATCAATTAAAGTTAAATTCAGATAACTGGAATTGCGTTGACGTTGTAAACTTATGTAATTTCCCATGAAAAAAAACGGCAAGAAAAATGAAAATTTGAAAGTTACTCATTGGTCGTTGGTCGGCAACGGGTATCTTCAGAGTGAGGTCGTCGTCGTTTTCGATTTTGTAACGCCAAAGCGTCGGCCTCGGCACCAGGAGAGTAAAAAGTGCGTGAGAGTGAGTATCATGCGAAGATGCGCGCTGCATCTTCGCCGGCAGCAGGCGATGGCGAAGATGAAGCAGCGGCAGCGGCGGAAACCGGTTCGATGAATGGCTATACACGTATATATTCGTAGCCGATTCGAGCGAATCGCCGATGCGAACAGGGGATCTCTTTCGAATCGGTTGTTCGCATCTGCACAAATGCCGTGCCACCTACAAAACGCCCAGTGCTTCTTCAAGGAACGAGCCTGATCGGCTCACAAGGCACCACAACGTTTTCCCATTGCATGTGTCTAAATAATTGGCGAATAATATTTTTTACGCCATCGTCATTTAAGCCGCAAATTAGAGTCAACAAGGCGTAAAGCAGCAAGAGAGCTACGTGAAGAGCTGTGAGCCGTCGTCGGCGGCTGGCGGCTGGAATTTGAATATCAATGCGGATGAGATGGAGGCGCGCTGAGATTACGCCATTAGCATACTAGAAAATCGCATTACGATCTGTGCAACCACCGCTGGCGCGAACATTTTTCGCCAAAAACCACCCAGATGCAGATTATGCAAGTCTTAATGCACTCGCCTTCCCCGAAAACGGATTACAAGGCGTAATCCTTTTTTATCTGACTCCCAAACGTGTCCGCTTTGCCTAGACTTAGGAAAATTTACTGCTAAATCTACTTACATCACTTAACTTAAGTAATTTTACATCGTATAAGTAATTTTAATGTTAAAATCACAAAAAAAACTAACGAAATTATATTTTTCTAGAATCATCGCAAGCCGCAAAATATGGTGGTTGCTTCACCGAAGACAGTACAGTGCTGACACCTAATGGCAGGAAAACAATGTCCGAAGTGAAAATCGGGGATTACATCCAAGCCGTCGATCCGGTAACTCTAAAAACCACCTTCAGCGAAGTTTTCCTATTTCTCGACTATAATCCAACGGAGAAACGTACGTTTCTTCGATTACATCTACGCTCCGGCCGAATTCTCACCGTCACGCCTACACATCTCATCATGACACGTGGATCAACGAACGCAATCAACGAACAAGTACGGAGTGTATACGCCGATCGTCTAGAGATCGGCGACGTCCTCTACACCCTCCTGACGATAGATGGCGACACTCTCATCGCCGACGAACTCGTCCGAGTGGAGGCGATTCTGCGCACGGGCGTTTATGCGCCGCTCACCAAAGCCGGTACCATCGTTGTCGATGGTGTTGCGGCCTCGTGCTATGCGACGATCGACAGCGCCCGACTGGCGCATTTCGTCTTCGCGCCCCTCCGGCTCATCACGAATCTGCGCGAAAGTGTCGCGCGACTGTGGCACGTGGTGCAAAGTCCACTGCACGCCTGGCATCTGCCGGCGAGTAGTAAAACGACGCTGCCGTCGGCGGCGCCATCTAGTGATATTAGTAATGAAATTCCTCGCGGTGAGTTGACGTCGTCGACGACGTTGTCGATTCCGATTGGCGTGCATTGGTATGCGCGCACCCTGTATGTTTTCGGCGACGTGCTCATCCCGGCGCACATGCGCGCCACGTAAGATTCGCCGAAGTGACTTAAGCGCAAACTATGGACAATTGCTACGCATGCGCGCGCACTCTCTTTCTCTCTCTCACACACACATGCACACACACACACACACACACACACACACACACACACACACACACACACACACACACACACACACACACAC
>WSZQ02077895.1:3254-14060 GCA_019419845.2 Weissflogia rhopalogaster
TATAGTATCAGCTACGAAATCAATAAAATTCCATAGGAATTCCAGAAAATGCGTTGGGATTAAAAAAAAATCTAGGAATTTCACGAAAAGTCTAGAAATTACAAAAAATATGAATTGTATAACATGCCTAGGAATTCCATAAAATGTCTGGGAATACTATAGCATGTCTGTAAATTGTACATAATCGTCAGACATTCCATAAAATCAAGTGGATTTCTAGTTAATGCCTAGTTATGTACAAAGTTCCTAGGAATTCTGTAAAACTTCCAAAAAATGGCTAACAATTCTATTGAATGCTTAGGGATTTTAGAAAATCTCTAGAAATTCCATCAAATCTCGGGGAATTGTTTGGAAAACTAAGAAATTGCTAACTAATTTAAAAATGTAGGAAAATTTAAGAAAGAATTTAATGAATGTAGAAAGAAATGTAAGAATGGGAAAAAGGAACAAAAAACAAAGGAAAATAGAAATAAATAACTGGAAATTCCATAATAATTCTAGTAATGTTATACAATTTCGAGATATTTTATAAAATACCTAATAATCCAATAAAATGTCTAGAAATTCAATACAAATTTACAAAAATAAAAACAAATCTAAATTGCCAAAAAATTGTTATTGTTACCCATACGGTAACACGATAACTCGCATGCTTTCACACTTATACGGTTATATACATATTGTATAAGAATATAATGTGTTTGGTGTTGTGAGCCTGAGCAAAAAAAAACATGTTAATAAATCGGCAAATACACACTGCGACGAAAAAAAGGCAGCCTATATCGCACTGTCAACTCATCCGAAACATTGCTGTGTATATGTGATGACATAACATGAACGGTAACACCCGGTAGGAAGCATGATATTTATGAGTGATTGCACGCGTTGGTCGCGTGCAAATCAGTCTATGGGCCCAACGGGGCCCACTATCGGGTACGTGCAAATAGTTTCGACAAACATGTGTAGAGTAGAAATTTCACCAATACGTAAACAAATCTCGCTCGTAATTGATTGAGCCTGTGTGTATGTGTGTGTGTGTGTGGATATACATACATTTGGTTCGGCTAGTTATCAATCGGAAGTTAGTTTTGGGCCTGGCGGGATATGAAAGTGATAAGACTGGGGGCTGCTCGAATCGTCGAAATTACGAATTGTAATTGGCATTCAATGAACCTGGAACCCTGAGAGGTCATCGAGCCTCTGCTTCTGCGGTCTAATGACATGCCGCCGTATTGACAAGCCAATCGCATAAAGACATTACTTCAATATTTGCTCGCGCGATAATCGCGCAAACACTGGGGCGTATTCATTTGCTTGCATACTTACTTATTATTTGTGTGCGTTTGTATTATTCGTTCAGCGTGCATCGTACAATTGATAGTTGTAATGATATTTGTTGCGTTTTCTCGACAATTTTTTAGTTACTGTTGATTGCATCGTCTTCATTATTCTGATTGTAGTTCTAATTACTTTGTTTTCAAATTAATTTGTTAGGAATTGCATAACATTTGTTAATAAATAATTGCCTTTTATTATTATTTTATTTGACAGCTCGGAAGTTAGTAAAAAATCCCAGAAAAAGTTTTGCAAGAAAACAAATTTTTGCAAGAGTTAATTTTTTGACTCGGTGCAAGTAGATTTTAGGCCACTTGCACCGACGATTAAAATTTGACATTTTCAATTGAGCCGTCCATAAGAGGACATATGCACTTCATGCGAGAGTGCCTCAAAATATTCAAACAAAAATTATTGCAAATTCAAGGAAGAATATGCTGATGAAAAAAAAAGATCGAATCGGTGCAGGTAGGTAGGGATTTTTTACTAACTTCACAGCGGTTTTTATTGGGATTTTTCTAAAATATTTCAAAACTTTTCACTCTCTAATTTACTTCTGCAATTATTTTCCGAGAAAACTTGTACATGAAGGCAGAAGTTTGTTATCTGATATTTAAAAGTGTTTTAAAACATTGAACATATATTTTGTACAGCAGTCGGCGATAATTTGAAGAAATTTTGAAAATGTTAGAAATATTAGACTTCTGCTCCTTCATCTGACAAAATTGACCTTGGTTGTCGACGTCCACCTATGTATCCCTCACTTTAGTGCTCTTCCAAGGGGTATCCATGCTGTGATTCTATCTTCATTCATTCTTTATATATTTGTGTCATTTTCTATTTCTTATTTCCTTTCCTGATGTCTTTAATGCGTTGTCGATTCCTTCTGTAATTTCTTTTTTCCCTAGGTATTCTAGAAAAAAGCATAGATATTCTATGAAAACGTCAGGTATTCTATAAAATTTCTAGGAATTCTATAATATGCCTAGGAATTACACAAAATGTCTGGAAACTATAGAATGCTTAGAAATTGTACATAAACGTCAGATATTTCATAAAATCAAGTGGATTTCTAATTAATTCCTAGTAATCTACAAAGTTCCTAGGAATTCTGCAAAAATTTCGAAAAATGGCTGATCAGAAGAGAAGCTTCAGAAATTCCAGCAAATCTCGGGGATTTTTTTAGAAAACCTTTATATTTAAAAGTGTTTTGAAACATCGAATATATATTTTGAGCAACAGTCAGCGATAATTTGAAGAAAGTTTGAAAATGTTAGGAATATGAGACTTCTGCTTCTTCATCGGGCAAAATTGATACTGGTTGTCGGCGTCCACCTATGTATCCCTCACTTTAGTGCTCTTCCAAGGGTTATTCCTGCTGTGATTCTGTCTTTATCCATTCTTTTGCTTATTCGCGTCATTCTTTTTAGAATAATTTCATTGCGTCTTTCACAGCGCATCGTTTCCTGATGTCTTTACCACGCTGACGATTCCTCCTGTAATTTCAAGCAAGATTCATATTTCAATGTTACACGTTAGTTTTGATGAGAGGTGTTGAAAATATAGATGTATTAACAAGCGCATCGATACTTTCGATATCGAAAGTAGATACTTTCTATTTCAAAATGAATATTTTTACTTTGTACATCAAAAATCGATAATAACGATTCTTTCAAGTTTTTTTTATATTTCTGATATACAGAAGAGAGTACCGTAATTTGATACTAATAAACTGTGGCGATTTAGGATCACATCTGGGCATTCTTGACGATATCAAAAGTATCTATACTCGAAATGCGTGGGGAGCCTAGGTACGGCCCTATTAGTTAATCCGTTAATAAATCCTTCACACCCTCGGTTGGAGACAATATGGAAAAATGAACATCAATGGAGAAACCTTCAATAGGAACCTCCCGTTATTGTAAAGTTAATTTACGATTAATGTTCATCTATGTATTTATATAATTTACGGAGTTTACTTCTTGACAAAACATGGTGCAAAATTATTCACAAAATACACGAACTCAGAACTGTGTTTCACTGTCTTATTTTGACGCTTGTTAGATTGTTGTTCAATGTACATTTTGGCTCACGCCATCATCAGGTACTATATCGTACCTTGAAGTTACAACGCTATTTGTACTTAAAAACTAAGTGCGCGGGTGAGTGGGGTGTTTACAAGTAATCCGAGTTGGTCATTCAGTACCTGACCTGTTTTTTTTTTCTTTTCGATTGCTTCCTCTATGTAGATCTCCTCTAGAACGTTCAATTCATGACCCTTTTTATCTAGGTGTAAAATTTTGAGATTGTGAATGAAGCAATAAAGTTGATAGGCTGATATTAAATGATCTGTCAACGCTGAAATATGGGGATTAGAAGAATTTATTCGGAGGTGGTCTTTGAAACGTGTTAGGAAGTTGCGTCCCGTTTGTCCAATGTTCAATTTATTGCAGTCCTGGCAATTGATTTGGTAAATCCCGGACTGCAAGGGCGTGAGCCGAAATGTACATTGTACGATAACAAGCGTCAAAATAAAATAGTGAAACACAGTTCTGAGTTCGTGTATTTTGTAAATCAATTTAATCTATGTAATTCTATTTTGCAACTGAAAGAAATGATCATGATGTCCATACCTTATACTTGTAGATTTTAAATCAAAGGGAGTTTCTTAATGAAAATCTCTGAAAATTATTTATACATTTTAATCATGTTGTTGCTGTTTGATGACTACGGATATACAACAACTTACATCTGAAAGAAATATGAATTAGTAATTTTTAATTTAAAATAAATCAATAATAAGTATATTACAAATGACGTCCCCACCTGGGATTCAACTGATAATCTCCGGTTTGGAAAAAAATCGCTATAAATTTACTTTATTGTTTTATTGTCCCCAATGAAGGAGAGTTTACAACATGCTGAGTCACAAAATACAAAAATATGTTAAACCTAGATTAATTCGACGAAAATAATGGACTTGTACAGGCATGACAGGATGGCCAAATATTGCCTCGATCTTCAATACTTTGGCTCATGCTGAGCGCAGTAAAAATGCGAGTTTTGGGCTCGCACGCCCAAACATATGTCTTACGTATATGGTCGCTCATGGAAGGGGAGACCCGTACACTTTTTTGATTTGCGCAGGTCTGTCCTGGGCCAATTAAGCTTGCTCGGGTAATTCAAAACAATACACGAATAGCGTGATATTTAACCTACAAATTCAATCTGTACAAAATATGCGTCAAAACATGATGTTGAGAGCATTGTCCGCTGTTATGATTGGATGCTTTTAAGTCATGCGTATTGCGGCCTTGGACCTACGATGAAAACCTATATGCCAATTTCCATGCAATTTCATATAGTTGTCTCTTTCTAAATGAATCAGTTCAGGCTCTCAACTGTTAGTATATATGAATATAATGAACGTATATAATCCTATGCTATTAAAAACCTATTTCGTCGATTCTATCGCATCACCTACTGATGAAAAAAAATGTTTTTGCTTCTTTGCTACCGCCTACCCTACACTCACCCTTGCTGATCGTATTTACTTGTAATCACCATTCAAATGCGGAAACCTGTCAACAGCGGACAAAGTAGTTGGTCTGGCGACAGTTTCCTATGCGAGATGTTTCACTGACTTATACAAGCTAAGTAATTTTCATCATAACTGTCCTACAGTACCGTATTTTTGTTGTTGTTAGAAAATGGCATGTTAAATTAATCAGACATAAAGGTCAATGTGAGTTAATTATCGAACGTTTTAAACCTTGTTGTTTCCAAGCTAACATCGAAAAAATCTTCGTATGACAAAAATATGGGTCAATATACGCATAATTATAGGCCTGGCCTGAGCATTCAGTCGCCATCATCGGCCGATGATAAGAATGCAATAATTATCTGGCGAGCGCGTCGCATCTCACGGTCTCTCCGAATGATCACTTTGTTGTTGACAAACAATGCAGACGTCAGAAACGTTTTTATATCAGCTTGGGTGATGCAGGAATGCCTAATCGAACGACGAACCGTTTACAAGCAGGGTTTAAAACCCCAAATGTTTTGCTGGTAGTTTTTAAAAATATGGAGGGATATTGTGAGTCTTCAAAAAAATGCTTTGCAATTTTTACGTATAGGATGTGTGAATTAGCATACGACCTTGCGTTTGGTCAGCCCTGGTTTTTGCGTAATGGGAGCTTTTGCTCTTCACAGTAAACGCGTGAATATGCGTGGGTGTATGTAGCTTGCTTTGGTTGTTTGTGTGTATATCTTGATGTGTATGTATGTATGCGTGTTATGCGCATACTCGTACGCGTGTTGTGAATACGTCAAGGCAAAGTCCAGTGTGAGTTTGTCGAACCGTGCTCGTCGTAGTCGTCGCAGACAAGTTGGTACAAAAAGTTTCGGTGAGATTAATACGGTCGCCTTCGTATTAGCTGCTTTGAAGCATGATTATCCTATGTTGTGCTTTGTTGCCTTCCAATCCGAACTCGAGATTGAATAATTTGGTAATTAGTAAAGCTAGTTTCCAATTCAAAATTGGTTTTCAAATTGTCGGATTGTAATGTTTTAATGTATCCCAAACCAAACAATTTCCTTCAAAAAGACACATTTCTTAATGTTGCACTTGTTTATCTGAATTATAGGCACATTTGTTGGTTGATAAGGTGACCTTCTTACTATAAATTGAGTGTAATTATGGACAAATTATAGGGAGCTATGTATGAGGAATGAAACATGAAGCTATACAGGTTCCTTCAAAGTAGAGTAATGATATAATAAGTGATGATCTAGAATAAATCGATGATAAAATCAAGTGAACATGATTTTCACACGTTCTAAATGTATGCTCTGCATGTTGTATCAAATCATTAGCTGGGTGAATGCCACCGAAAAACCTTCGAAAGCCCCCGAAACCGAAAAACACTATACGACGCGCACCAGTTGGACCAGTTTCTCAATGATACGAAATCATTTGAAACCGCCAAAAGGAAATTACGCGTATTTCATTTAGCTGAAAACTGGTTTGTGCCTTGTTTTCACTCCGAAATAATGCAGTCAGTGGATATATTCACCGGTTGTGAAATCCAACATAAAACGAAAAACGGCAGTGATTAATTCTTAAATATTCAATCAATGAAAACGCAACAATGAACGTGAATAGCGTATAATTTCCGAATGTATATACGTAATTGTTTTGCATTTGTAGGTTATACCCTTATATTTTTTTACGCATGGCGATGTGTGTGCAACAAGTGCATTTCGTTTCTGCACTGCATTTCTGCGCTGGGTTGAGTAAGTGAAAGTCGTAGTTTCACAATTCAATACGTCGATAATTGTGTCGGTTAATGTGAAAAATAAAAAAGTGTTGTTTAAATATATTCTTATAATATTCGATAAATTGCAGTTTAACAAAAAAAAATAGAATGTTTGGTGATTAGTAAATGTCGTTACAATAGATGATTAAAAATCACTTAGATGCGACGCGAGTGCCATCAAGTACTGTCATCAAGAGGTAATTAACGAACGTGTTTTGTGACAGTAAATCCGAATCAAACGGAAGCACCGCTGCACAAAGTGTATCTTTGTGTTTCGGTGCTATGTAGGAATGTCAAAAAAGTATCGGTATCGATAAGTATCCGTGTCGGTATTTATCGGCTTTTATCGATACTTTAATTTTCGATACTTATCGATAGTATCGAATCGGTCATTTTCGATACTTTTTGGCATGCCCCCACACTGAGGCCATCTGTTACTCACAACCACCAATTAGGATGTTAAACGTTCTCTGAGCGAAATTTCGATTCTTGATCCTGTTTTTAAAATACTTGTTGCATTGATGCTTACAATTAGTATCGACACTACCCTACATTTCAAATTCATTTAAATTTTGCCATTTTTTGTTAAAAACTTAGTTTAGTCTTAATTTACTCGGTAAATTTACAACCATTAATTTTAGTAAATGTAGTAACTTCAGAAAAATAATTTGAAAATACATTAACAGATTGCGCCATTAACAGATTTTCGATACCAACAAGTATCGATAATTTTCTTCGATACTTGGGTATCGAAAGTATCGAAGTTTCAAAATTATCGATATCAAAAAGAATCGATACTTCGTGAATAGTTGACATCCCTAGTGGTATGTGTTTACGTTCAATGGAATTTTATCACTTGTATTTAGTTTTTATCGGACAGATATAACGAATCTGGTGTCAAATATATCGGCTCTGCAAGAATTGGTACTTTAGTTCGATACTTATCGTAATTACAAGCATCGATAATTGTCGATGTTTCAGGTACCCACAATATGTATCGATATTTTACCATAATTTAGCCAATCGACTTAGTGATAATTTTCAGAAGTATCGATCGATATGTAGCGATTGGTATCAAAAACTTTATGTATCGATACTTTCGCAAATTGTCTTAACGATACATATAACTAGTGCCTGTACTCATCAATAGCAGTCGAAAAGTATTAAAATTATGGAGTATGAATTATGTTTCGATTCTTGTATTAGTCGACTTATCGATAATTATCGCAAGTATAGGTTCATTGAAAATATCGATCAATACTTTGGCAAATAGATGATTTATACACCATTTACACATAAAACATAAATACAAAACTTCCCTATCGCTGATGACGCCAGGAACTTGATACTTTCGGTACCAATCAATACCGATAATTCCATTTCATACTGTCATACTTTGCTGGTAAGTGCGTAAATAACTTTTTTGACATATTTAAAGAAATAAATAAATTTCTGAAGAATTCCACATGTATTTCTTATGAGAAAACTAACTCTGAAAATGCTGCTAACTTCTTAAAGCAAACATTCTTGATGATTTATACCAAAAAAAAAGCCAAGAAACGCGTATGATTTATTGGGTTTTTATCGGTGGAAGGACGACACAATTACGGGTCGTTGCATGCATCAGCTCAAAAGTCTGTTGTTTCCTAAGCAAAGTTGTTTGTCGATATTATTACTTAGCGATAAACACGCAGAAAAAATGAAACAAAATTAGACTTGCATTAATGACGCTCGCTGCTTGCAGTCGCTGATCTTTTATCGTCGCATAAGACTAGGAATGATTGTCATTTGTTAGTGTTTTCGTGCATGAGTGGATCGCCGAGAAATGGGCTGGAAAATCGCGTGCGATACGAATGTCCAAAGAGGGAAAATTGCATATTATCCGTGGGTTATGACCGACTTTAATTCATTTGTGAGGTTCACTTGACAACAACCTCTTTGACGTCATTGTGATGTGGTTGCGAAAGTCGATGATGAGTCCAAGAAAAAACAAGGGAAATCTACTTGGTGTGAATTACTGTAAAATAAACTTGGGGGTCAATTGAAAACAATCAAAGTGGTAGAAAGAAAATCCCACCATATGTGCTTAAACTCATGTGGGTAAGTTAGTAATTCGCTGGTTGTGCAACCTAGGAAAATTGCGGTGAGGATTTTGTACCTTCAGCGAGCTGCTTATCTGAGCTAATTAAGATTGCTGTGCTTCGCAATTGCAAAAATAGTTCATCTCTTCATCGTCATATTGGGTATGCTTTCATAAGTTTACATTAACCCGCTATCGCACAGTTACAATTATTGATTTCCCAAAATTCGAAGCCAATTAATATAACGGGTCTCTACAAATCTTGTTTTTTGGCGTCTTCTTTCATGATCATTTTACTCACGAAATAATTTTTATTAAATCAAGAGAAAATAGTGATTTCTAAGTCTCTCAAGGAGAGTGTCTGAATTGTCCCACATGGAATTGAATGAAATTTTGTGTACGTGTAGTACATATATAGAAATAAATTATGTTAACGGTATTTTTTGCAGTTTTGAACCGATCTCTCAAAAAAAAAATCAAAGTTTGGTATATATTGCTTTAACAGCAACATATGAGTAACGTCGTATACTCGACTACGCGCCAAGGTCGGCCTACATGCAGGCGCGTTGGTGAGTATGCCACGTTACTCATATGCTGTTAAAGCAATATATACCAAACTTTGAATATTTTTTGGGCAAACGGCTCAAAACGGCGTAAAATCCCGTTAACACCATTTATTTCTATATATGTACTACACATACAAATTTTCATTCAATTGCGCGTTGGACAATTGAAACACTCTCCCGGTCAGATAGTAACCAATGAAAACAGCAATTAACTTGCTTCAAAAACCTTACTATGCTTTTAGTAACAGTTGATTAAGTCTTTTCAGTTTATAAATCATAATAAATCGAATAATGTCTGTTAAGGTTGATTGAATAGATTTATCGGCCTTAGGGTGCACAACCCCTAGGTGCACCCTAAAGCAGAGAAGTAGGTTCTAAAGGGGGTTAAACATGCCAGAAGATGACGAAATATCGATCTTTTCAATTTTGGATATGCCGATATTGGAATATTGACTTCAAATTCCGATATCGATATTAAATATCGATATCAATTAAAGACAAGGAGGAAGTCTGAGTCCACTACTATTCTTAATCTATATGAACAAAATAATCGAGAAGGTGATGAGGCAAACAGCATAAGTAGAAGTGGGATACAGACAAATGAAGAAAACAGGTATAAGGTCATGTTCAATCGCCGACGATAGTGGTTGCCAACAGTGCAGACGACCTACAGAAGAAAATGACGGTATGGAATATGATTGAAAAAGTGGGATTAAAAATGAACAAGAAGACAAGAGTAATGTGTACATTGGCGAGAGGTATCGAAAACTACGAAATACGACTTGACAAGACGGTAATAGAGCAAGTCAAAGAATACAAATACCTGGGCGTAATAATCAGATGTGACGTAAAAAATGGACAACACAGTAACAAAACGAATTAGCAACACCAAGAAGGTGTACCACCACATAGCTAGAGAAATCGTAGGAAAAAAGGGCTACTCAGGAAAGCAAAGATATGTATATACAAAGTCGTGTACAGACCAGTTCTGACGTATGGATGCGAAACATGGTGTTGCAGCGAATTCGCCGATCATCTCGGAATATACTTGCTTCATGTTATTATACCAAAATACTATTTACAAAGCCAGAGAAGAATATAACTAAGTAAAGTTATTACTGATTGAATTTGTCCAAAATGAAAATGCATTAAATAAGGAGGTAACCTATCGAGTTTGGTCATATATTCAGCTCTTTAATATGCTTGGGTTTCTGGCTCGGATATACGCGAACACGGGTTTTTGGTAAAAAAAACCCAAACCGATATGAAAACCTCGGTTTTCGGTTTTAAAACAATTTAATATAAATTTGGTTTGCTGAAATGTTTGCAGTACATAACCTCAATTTTGTCCAAAATTTCAATTTTATCTCCAAACATGGATTAACCATACATTTAAATGCGAGTTATTATGAAGGATATAGGAATTTCCCTATTTTCCTTGTTTTCGGGCAAGTTTACTCTTCGGCTATCAATCGTGAGTCTAATGGAGCGGGAACGATTTTTAGAA
>WSZQ02077906.1:6707-18811 GCA_019419845.2 Weissflogia rhopalogaster
TAATTAAACAAAATATATTATTACATTAAGGGTTGGGGTCCAATCTTTTGCGAACATATATGATTAACGAATTTTATTAATAAAGTGAAAAAATAATACAAAATAATACAGTTACCACAGTAAAATAAATGGGTTTGAGGATAATTAGGTACTAATTTATGTATATTTATTTTATATATAACAAACATCGTTTTGAGATTGTTTTCTGTTTTGCAGCTATTAAAAGGCCGTCACATGATGGTACGCGTGGGCGGCGGATGGGACACACTTGACCACTTCCTTCTGCGCCACGATCCATGCCAGGTGAAAGTCGTATCTAGGGTTAGCAAAGACCTGCTAGAAAACGAGCGCACGCCGCAGAATGCGTCCAAATACTTGCACATTCGTGCCAAATATCGCAGTCCACCACCAGTGCGCGAGTCGATTACACGTTAAAAGACACTCACCGTTTTGCCAAACGCACATTCGCGCCACAACCAACTACTTGCATTTGTTTATAATCACACAACTCATTTCGTAGCTTACCGTTACCCATTTAAGTAAGTTAGGTTTTATATTCAAAGCAAAGCTATATTTTCATTAAATATTAATTATTATTTACCAAACAGTTCAAACAAAGAGTTAAGCGTTAGCGTTAATTTCGTTATCTGTACCTATATTAAAATTATTAAAATATTTTTTTGATATGTTAAGCATATATAACGAGCGTATTTAACAAGGCTCAGTATAATTATTCAACATTTTGTGTAGTATCTACACTATACGTACTGTTATTTTACAAAAAATGTAAACGTCAATCTATAAACTGAAACAATTAGTAACATGTAGTCACTAGATAATACTAATACTTTGTATATATTTTTATACCAGGTCAATTGTAATCTTTTCTGAAAGAAATAACTACGTTTTTCGCAAGTACACTTGCTGATTATATTTTACTTTTGTTGTTCTTTCGATTATTACTGTATGCCTTTTCAGAATGCACTTGTAGCTCACGTAGAAAATGCAATTATTGTCAAGTAATAAAGCAGCAGTTGTAAACTGGTTTGTATGCACTTGCCCGACACACTTATTCCTTTTTTTGGTGAATAAACTGTAATGAATTGTATAATTGCAGGAGCATGAGACCGTCATTAGACGAAAGCCGCGCGTGAAACCGCCTAAAATTGTTAAAGTGCAAAATTTTTCAAGAAAGTATACGTACTACACGTCTTTTGCGAAGTTGGTCCGACCTGGGGAAAGCGCTGTTTAGTTATTGTGTTTTTGAATGATATTTGACCTATGAAATTGTATTTTAGTTAAAAGCAATCTGAACATCGTATTACCCTCTTACTTAGTGTTAAGAGGGAAAGTTTCGCACATAAAATTGCCTAGTTTTAGGCAATGTGGTTTATAATGTACACACATTAAAAACATTCACAACAAATAACATAACTTAACTAGTATATTGTGCAACGAGCCAGATTTCAACAAGAATTGAGAAATTTCACTCCTACGAGTGAGGAAAGGGCATTCCATGTAAGTTATGTGTCTATACTATATCTACGATTATTTATGTGAAAATTATTAACCAAACGATACTGAAATGTGACCATTATACAACAGGAGTTGAAAACCCGTTGCGATTGAGGTTTTCAAGATTCATAACTTTCGAGATATATGAATCTCATATAACTATACCCAAAAAGAATAATGAATTAGTATTGTATGAATTGAATATTTTTCGTAAACAAATTTGGAGCGTAAGTGATAGTTGAATCATAGACAAGGCCAATGGCACATTTTCGATCTTGGCCAATCTTGAAACAATCTGAACACACCTTGATACCAATCCCAAAATCCTCTTCACATATTTTCGGATTATATTGAAAATATTGGCGTAAGAATGATAAAACAATGAGTGTACTTCTAAAGCATTAGAAAAGAACTGCCTTAATTGCAAGCAATTGAGAGGGAAAGTAATCATCATAAGATTCAATAGCAGTAATATAATTTATTCTCATTTGTGCACATCATTATAATCATCTCAATAAATCAATTTGCATTTGCCATCACACATCGAACAAATCGTAATCACTCCAATAAATGCTATCTATGTTCCGTATATTTCGTCTCGCCATTTCATTAAAAAATTAAAATATATTTTTGGTAGCATATAAACTTCTCCTTAAACGATACAATAATAATACATACAACTTATTAGCCCCCATACTTCATCGTAAAGCTGGGAAGACAACATTCAACATAGCAGATATTTGTTGTATCGAATTGAATCCAAGTTATACAATTGATTGATTGCATTGCAGTGCATTTTATCGCTTTTTCTGGTTTGTATAAATACTAGATCTAGTTGGATTTAATATTATCTCTTTGCATTACATGTACTTTATACGTATGTAAGTCTAATTGCAAAAGTGTTGAATTGATTCCAGTTTAACAAGCCGGTTAAACTATATTTTAAGCTTCATTTCATTATGTAAATTTGACGTCTGATAAGTTTCGCTTTTTTTTTTGTAAAATGCAGTCGAAATAAATACATACACGCACACTACTCCTTTGAAAAATGTAAGTACTTACCAATGCCTTCCGAAATACAAGGGCAAATTGTATAAAAATGCAAAAGTTAATTCAAACATGTAAATGCGATATATGGTATGTTATGATGTAAGAACGATTCTCTGAATGGTTTACTTTTTCTTTTTACCTAATGTGAGAGTATGATGACTGTTGCTCGCCATTTGCGAATGCTGCGATTTGCGTCGATTGAATTCGATCACGTCATCCTCGAGTTTCTTGCGTTGTTCGTCGATTTTCTTCTTTTCGTCTTGATGATCTTTCTTTAATTTGTCGAATTTCAAGTGAAGCTGAAAATGTTCATATATAATACAATATAAAATGATTTTGTTGGTTTTATAAATATATCGATTAATAATTCCTATTATATCGACTCCTCTTCTGCCAGTTAAAAAATATGTAGCTGAACTCATGCACTCATGGTTGGCAAATAAACCTAGCATGATTTCAAAAATTGAAATTTCAATTCTTTGATAAGTTTTAGTTTGTAATCTTAAACAAGTCTGATGCAAATGTATTTCTCGAATTGATTTATCCCTCAACACGCAACTTATCCAATATTCTTTAAAAAAAATCACAAAAATACTTATTTTCACTGCTAGGAACTAGGAACCCAAGAATACCTGGATAATTCATTGCATTCAAAATTTGCATTTAGAGATATTAAAAACGACTCAAAAACTTAGCTTTATAAGCATGTTCAGTCAAAAAAATTAAGTTTTCTTACCTCTTTCTCTGCATCCTTGAGCTCAGCCTCCTTCTCCTTAACCCTGACGACAAACATCTGCCGCATTTCATCCTCCTTTTGCTGCAACTCCTGCAGATGATTCGTGCGCTTCGCCTCAAACGTCTGCTGGAAACTCACAGGCTTATTATCAGCATCAACATCGCTGAAACCCATCTGCTCCAAGCGTCTCTTGCGATACAACTCGTAATGCAAACAGTGCGTCTTCTCACGCATATCCTCCATATTTGTACGAATTAGCATTTCACGCAATTTGACAAAGTCACAATGCGACTCATTTTCCACCTGCACAGTGCCCCAAGGATACTGACGTGCTCGAACCATTTTATTTCCGACACGCATGAAATCGGTGCTGCCAACGACAGCGAATGGAATGTGCGTGTTCATCGTCGAATTCACTTCAGTTACAGATTCGTCATCAATCGGGAATTCGTAGATATTCACGTCGTTATTCTTCAATTCTTCGACGATCTTGGTCTTGAATTTCAGCAACTCCGCTTTTGAAATCGTGTCGGCTTTGGCAATAATTGGAATGATGTTCACTTTCTGATCTAGCTTTTTCATGCAGACTAGATCAATGGACTTAAGGCCGTGGCCCGTTGGACAGATGAAATACAAACACACATGGATTCGGTTATCATTGTAGGAAGTAAGAGCCCTCTTGATTTTCAACTCCTCTTGTAAGAAATTCTCGAACTGATTGTCAATGTAATCGACGACTGACTTGAAACTATCTTCTTTGTTAATCTGATCACCATAACCAACTGTATCGACGATCGTCAACTTCAATCGCACATTGCTCTCTTGAAGTTCGTAGGTGTGAGCCTTTAGTTTCACATTTGGTAAGGAATGTGGGCTTGGGCTCGACTCGAAGTTCGTATTGAAAAGAGAGTCCATAAGGGTGGATTTACCCAAACCAGTTTCACCTGAAAAACCAAAATTATTTTATCTAATCATCACTATCTAGTTGTCTAACATACCAATGCACATAATATTGAAGACGAACCCATTTTGAATGCTTTTGGAAACCAGTTGATCAGGCAAACTATCGAAACCTACATGGCCTGCTAGTTTCAGATTCCTCACTTGTTCTTCAACCTAAATCAAAGAAAAATTTTACATTTTTGTTTACACTGAATTATCAAGTCGAAAGTACTTATACACAAAGAAACAACCAAAAATTTAGTTCCATTCGGCTTTCGAGCAACTGCTATGAATGATCGTAAAATGTATAAATATAAACTAAACATAAACAAAACGAATGCCAACGCCCTTTAAACTGTATTAGTCACTACAAATTTGTAATTGTTATGAAGCAATTGGTATTATGAAGGAGCTTAGTTACCAAGTTTGTTAATAATATTTAATTCGTACTTATGAATATGAATAGAAAGGGTTGTTTAAAAACTTACCGTAGGTTTTTCTATATCTAGCCCACCCGCCATCTTTGAAGAGCAACCCAACTGCTTTCGGCTCTGATACTAAAATATTTGGGTAAACAACAAGCGAAGAAGTGCAGCGCTCGTAGTGAAGGAAAATTGAATTAATTCTGACGCTTATGTTTGGCAACATTGTAGTTGAATGTAGGCATATATAAACTAATTTATTTCCTATTTGTTATCTGTATAAGATTATTTCTATTGCATAAATAGACCTTAACTTTTAGATAACAACTATACTGAAGCTTGTTTTATATCAACATATTTGATTAGTTGTTGGAAGATTTGTTAAAAGAGTTGCCTAGTGTAAAATCTATTCTTCTTTTCTTCTTTTCTTTTCTTCGTTCTTTAAATTTTTTTTTCATATGCAAATTATTATCTAAATAAGTGAAATAAATACATGTTAGTAACTCGTTGTTAAAATACTATATTCAGCAACGATGTGTTAAGCAATTACTTTAAATACCTATGTATTATTTATTGAATATGCATTATTAAAATTTGTTCTAATTAACACAGAATTTATTCAACAGCAGAGGCAACAAAAACGCTTCAAATGTACAGATTTCCGAATTGAATACAGAAATATCATTGAACTTTTTATTGATATTGCAATAAACATTATAACTATCGATTTGTTTATTTAATATCTACTTTATTAGTTTTCGTTACATTTTTCTCACTCATTCGTTCATCTTTAAAACAAGTTTAAAAATTCAAGTTCGGAACAAATCACTAAAAACATGTAATTGTTATTAAAAAGCCCCCAAATAAACAATATCCTAAAATATTTCATAACAAAGTACATGAAATTTAAAGTTCGACTCATCACCGAAAACAAATCGTATTTGCCATACGAATTAATTTTGGTAATAGTACAAATTTGAAAAAATACATACATATTGAACCTTTATTGGCATTTCAACACTTCATTTTATAAATACCCACCACCCTTCAAAATATCACTAGACATCACAATTCTTAAATAAGATGAAAACAATACAATAAGCAGAAAAATAATAAACACTTAAATACACATACAAATAATAGCAAAAACCCAATTTGAGCCCCAGCAATATCCACGAGTCACTTCTCATACCGCTCTCCTCCTCCTTCTTACATTTACCAATGTGGTGATTAACTCCAACCCCCTCCCTGTCTCTTCCAACCACACCTCTACTCGTTTTCCTCCCTTGCCCTCCTCTAAAGCCATTCCACCTTCACATAAACACATTCTCCTGCCAGGTGTTCCCAAGTATCCAAGCCCTTCCCACATAATACACACTGGGTGTACTCGGGCCCCATCTATCCCTTACGCTCCTCCGACCCACATCTCGCCCTTGCCAGAGTTACTCTCTCCATCCGGGACATATCCTTGTCTCCGAAGTACCATGGTCTTCGTCCGATCACTTGGACTTTTTGAAATGTCGGGTTATATGTGTTGCTGTTAACTCTTCTTTGCCTCTCCTGTTCTTCCACTTCCCTTCCTATTCTCCGCACGAGTTCTTCCACAGAGCCTCTCTCCGTCCATATAATCCGGATCGTCACATCGGAAAGTCCCACCGCTTCGAATGCCCTCCTTCTCCGAACCGCCCACATATTAGACCTTCTGCTCACGCACCACTGCCACACATTTTTCACAAGATTTCTATTCCCCGTTCGCACCAATTTCTCTTCATACCTCGTCACTCTTGCAAATGCCTCCCATTTTATACTGACTCATCCCGATTCATTAATAGGTTTGTGAATAACAATGGCACTATCTACTGAGAGCACGACGGAGTCCTGAGCTATTACTATGATCCGATATATAGCCTGATTGACAAGAACTACTTCATCTACCCGTACTGTTATGGAGTAGGTTGTGTATATCATAACTTAATCAACATAATATAATATAAACTGCACATTATAAAACAGGAGTAGAAAAAACATTGTTTAATTTGATTTGTATTAATAGGAACTGTAACTTGTCAGTAACGTGTCATTATTGTTATCTAATTATATCAATAAATATTTACGGTTAAGAGTCGCCACAACCGTAAATATTTATTGATATAATTAGATAACAATAATGACAAGTTTTATTAATGTTATTATTTTATTATTCATATGTAATGAGTTAGCTATGTGTTGATAAACAAGGAGTTAATGAGGAAATTATGTACATTTAAAACATGTTCTATCTAATTGTTACTACAGATAGAACAAACTTTTTCTGTCATGTCCAAAAACATTTTCTTCCTATTTCATAATTGACCATTGCAAATTTGTATTATTTTCCATAGAGACTCGTCTTTGATGAATTAGATCAGAATTATCCAAAGTACGCCAACCCTCTTCCCCCATTGCAAAAAAAGCAAAGGATTACCCAAAGTTCCCCCAGGGCGCCGCCACGTTTCTTAAGTAATTTTTTTCAGGAGGAGGCGGTACTCCAATGGGACTGTGGGGAATGTATACCCGTCAAATTTATATCACATACGCAATGTAATGATATTCCAACCGTCACACCTGTAAGCTACAATATATTTCTACCAGGCTATTTCTATCTCTTTCCTAACTATCCTTTCCACACTTCTCTCTTCAGACTTCTGAACACCTATGTCTGCACGACCCAATAGTCTTTGCTTTTTCTGCGTGAACGATTCGCTCACACGCTTTAAAATGGTTTTCTTAAGCATCTCATAGGTTGGTTGATACTGTAATCGAATTTGCCCCTTGTGGTATATAGTTTCGACGTCCCTCATTGTCAGTTAAATAAAATCATGAATGAAGGTTGTGTGATTCTAATTGTAAGCCGGATACATTTATTGAAGCATTGCTATTGCGACATAATATATTTATCTTTTTCCTAAATTAGTCTTGCTTTTAAATCCATTTTTGAAGGGGTTAGACCCGTGTTTTCATCATTTTGCATGTTCATATATATTTATATTCATGTTTATATATATTTGAAACATTATTAAAATAGTTTAAACTAGCGATATGAAAAAACACTACAATTCGGTTTAGATGTATTGTTATACAATAATAATAAAACATTTTTTACAAGCAACCCACAATACATCATTGTTCATTTTCCTTGGCTCTTATTTTTTGCCGAAATGTCATAGGGGACGAGTGCAGCAAAGTCTGCATGACAGCTGTGCTAGCCGAGTCGCGCCAGGTGTGCCGGTTGCATCCTGTGCATCGTTTTCATGGCAACACCGATAGTTGCTGTCAATCGGCGCGATTCGCGATTTGACCGCACGCAAATCATTCGCATTTGCTACCGCTGGCAGCTGCAGCACCCTGCGGCCGTTTGCAGGTAGCCCGGCGTTCTGTCCGTCCTCCGTGCGTGCCGTGTTCCATTCGTCGAGCAGCGTGCGCGCGCGCTCCTTTGGTGATGCAAAGCCGGCAATTCGCGTAATCGAACGAGTTGCCGATAGTCGTGCGGCTCGCAAGCATACCGAGCGCGAAAAGCCGTGTGCATACACGCCGCGCGCGTCTTGCCGGTGTGTTTTCGCCGAGCTACGAACGTGCGAGCGAACTTCGGAGAGCACCGCGGCGTTATCATAACGTGCCTGGTGCCCTGATGCAAGTCATCGAGTATGTGATCGACCGTCGGCGGTGCGCCTTCTTCGAGCGGAACATGTAACGCATATCCCTACGTTCTACGTATGTACGTTTTCTGCACGAAGTGGAGTAAAAATTCTATAATTACATTCGCTCGAAACGTACACACACGCACACGGTGTGTTCTCACTGCCATTTCGCCGCCGTGTGGTCTGCTCCTGCTGCCCCTCGATAGGCCGCCTGTGTTTTGCGGTTTGCTTCTGCTCTGCTGGTTGTGACGTTGTTTTGAATGGGCCTGCCTAATTCGTCCGAATGGATGCGTTCGGACCATGCAAGAAGTGCCCGTTGTGCCCCTCATCGTCAATCTCATCGCGAGTGCTTTTCTGAATGCAACTTATTGTGATTCCTAATATTAGATGATTAGTGCGCTTGGAAGGGACGAGCGTGGGCGAATGTTCATCGTTTGCCACAGGGAATATCAACGATTGTGAGTGTTTCGGTTCGTGAGTGGCGTTGATAAACACATTTTAAAGACCTAACCTCCGAAGTTTGTATTCACTGGCCCGCTGCAAGCGCGCGTGTGTGTGTGTGTGTGCACCAGTCTCAGGAAAACATGGAATATTTTCGCTCGTGTTTACAGTGAGTATATTTATTCGTTTACGTTGGAGCATGTCAAATAAAAGTGGCGAAACTGAGCCAAAAAATACGTCCACTTGCAGACTACTTAGTTCAATATAGTATTTATTTCGCCTGTCTGACGTTCGACCTGTATTAAATATAGAGGCAAGGTCTTCATATAATTCCACTTTCTGTGTAATTATATAAATGTTGCAATAACACGCCCGGAGGCTTTTATAATACTGGGCGTTTATCATTACTAATTGTAAGTAATATAATGAGATACAAAAACATTGTACTTGTTTGTCAACATGAACCGGTGATGTTTTTTAATTGATTTTGTTAATTGTTTAGCGTCTACTTTCCTCACTATTCCACGTAAAAATAATAGACAATTGAATATTTATTCTTGCGAACGTAGTTTATATTAATTTCATTGCAATTTGTTCGTTGCATTGTGTACAAAGCAGGTAATACAGATTATGAAATCTAGGTAAGGTCATTTTCACAATTTGTCAATAACGCGTAATACATTTAAGCATAATACTTTGCATGTTTGAAAGATATTGATTTTATTTTCGAAAAGTAACAAAGATGTCAAAAATATACGATAGATTCAAAAATGTTATATATAAATGAGATTAAAAGGACCCAACATGACCGGTACCCATCATACACTCTTATTTGAACGACCCCATACTAGCTAGCATTGCTTAATTGATTTCTTTGCAAAAATTCATTAATTGTGTGCTAAATGATTACATGTTCTTCTTTGATATGTCAATGCTAGCTAGTCTTCTCTGTCAAATATAGTTAGTATTTAGATTAACTTATACAGTTAGTAACTAATCTCAAAATCGTTCGATTATCATAATGTATAATATTATTATGCTGATTAAAGTTGTTCTAACACAACGCATTCATTCGTTATTTTATGATGACTAATGGAATAAAGACATTGAAAGAGAATTTTCTGTGGATAACACTGACCGAACCACAATATTTGCATAAATATCTCGCGAATTCGTTGGTTAAACATGCCTCCTTGGTCGAGTGTTTCTTTTATTTGATCACCATTTCTAAAAATGTCCGTTTAGCATGATTATTTCCGAGCTTAAGTAGGATTATACTATGTTTACTGTTAATTAAACCTTCAACATCGTCATTTTTTTAATCCAAAGGATCTTGGGAGGCACAGCATTGAATTGTTTTTTTATACAAGGTCAAAAAATCACTTTTATTTTCATTACAAAGTAAAACTAAACGCGTTGGAAGCAAAACTGAATGTTTTAAGTTTCTGAACTGGGAGTTGAAATGTTAAACTTAATTATTCAGAATTTGGTAGACGTAAACATTATGGTAACTACTTTGTTTATTTGTTTAAAACCGAAAACTTATTTAAAGCTCATTATTCATGGAATACTTGAAATATATTTACCAAAAGTAAACAATAGGCAGACAAGTATTCAACAGAAAAGTTCTAGTTCACATGTCATCATAACTTTAAATTTCACAACGCATTGACGTCATTGAGCATTCGCTTTTTGCGCTTTAACAATACGCGTCAAATTGCAACATAGTAAAGATTGCAAGTTTTTTTGGTTTACACGCGCCGCTGTTCTACGTGCTTATCTCATTTGATCTTGTGCCTAATGTCAAAATTGATACCACCTACGAAAATAACGCTGAAAATGACGAAAGATAACGCGCCTCCAAACACTAGCTTCACTTCGGCTAGAATCGCGCGGTTCTGTGTGATGTCATATTAGTGTAATCGTCTTATGTGACGCCGCCAGGAAAACGTTGGTGACCCCAATCGTATTTGGACTTTAAGCCTAGTCTACGTACTTTGAGGTTGTCTTGTCCGCAAACACGGATTAACATGATTACAATACTTGGTGATGGTGCACATAAATGCGTCGCATGCGTTTTGTGATTACTTATTGGAGTTATTTGCACACAAATCGATACTGGCCAAACACGATTAGCGATCATAGTAAATACCGAGAATCTAACCGAAACGCTATCGATTTGATGGCGTTTCATGTCAAATGGCGCTTAATGGCCTGCGTTTCAGTACATTCTATTGCTGGCAAATGTGTACTTTAATCTTTAAATCACATTGATAGTTTCATATAATGTTTCAATTGTATTATTATGTTATGCTATTTGACCCGGCGTGTCCACGGATAAGTTTTCACATACACCAAATGTTTGTTCTTCACATAAATTTAAGTAAGTTCTTAACATTCCCTAAAATCTTGCTTTATAATTTTTCATTAAATTGAGGGGGATATAAGTCCAAGAATAAAAATATCAAAATAAAAATATCAAAATGTTTTGGAAAGTGTATATAAGTAGTTTCTATATGCCGACGAGTATTTTCAAGAAGAAATAGTTAAATTTTCATTTTTATACGATTTTTTTTTATATTTTTGCATAAAAATGCTACTTATAAATACCAAAAAATACAAAAAAAAAACATCGCACATTCTTCGAGACATGCATTCACAGATACCTTTTTGACATTGATTTATGTGAAAATGATTTTTAAAAACACGCGTGTGTCAGTCGTGTGTGACACAATCCAGAGTTGATTTGAAGGAAAACTATAAAAACAATTTCGGCACCGATGCGGTTTTTGCGTACATATAAATAATATTTTAATGAAATGATTTTCAAACTTAAAGACGATCACTAAAATAATCTTTTTGTTTCTATATGTTCTTTTTATTTTAAAATCTTTTAGTCCAATTTACAAATATGCATTATTTTCATAACTGTTATTATATACCAGGGCTTGAGGGTTGGAGCCCCACAATCTCGATCAACCGGTCGATCGCAGCGTGATTTTAGGTAGATCATTCGTCTTCTCTCAGTTGTTCTCAGTTGTGTTAACGAACTAATTTTTCTTGTTTCCTGTGAAGTTGGACATATACAGGGAGATCGTGTGAGTAGATCGTGTGAGTTAGTAATGGTAAACTACTAGTGGTAAACTATCAAGCGAACCAGAGCCAATTTCATATTTCTGGAGAGCTCGCTCAAACGCGCCAGTCGATCGCGAGAACCATAGATCCATTCCAGTCGATCCTGTATACAAAAAAGTTGGCCAGCCCTGTTCTACAGGAACTGCAGTTGAAACAAATTGGAACTGGACTTAATTAGAGAAAATT
>WSZQ02077917.1:0-18809 GCA_019419845.2 Weissflogia rhopalogaster
CTGATCACTTCTGCCTTTATCCCTGTATATATAGATTACACAATCCTTTTGGTTATCGTGCAAATAAATATATAATGTATTCCGCAAATTTAACATATATTTGTACATGTTATTGATATCACAAATATTCCAATTATCAGCTGAAGGCACCGACTGTGTAAATATAACAGGTTACGATATAGTTTAAAGTGTATACTGAAGTTACCAGTGTAGATCCAAAATTACACATTTCCGAAATGGTAGAAAAACAATCTGAAAATGACGATCTCAACTTTGACAATATCATTGCTAAAATGGGAAATACAGGAGTCTTTCAAAAGAGATTTACCTGGACATTTAACATTATATTAATATTTTTTGTGGCGTTCCCACATATGAACAAAATTATTAGTTTGAATGTTCCTGAACATTGGTGTCATGTACCTGGCCGAAACAATACCAACTTTACATTTGAAGAATGGAAACACCTTACTATTCCTAAGTAGACAAAATTATTCTAAAGATCAAATAAAAAAAATATTCAGATCAAATAAAACAATATTAATTTTAGGGAGGAGAATGTATATGGCGACATGGACTTTTCCAAGTGTATGCGTTATACCAACTTTAACACACAAAAATTAACTGTGGTTACCACAGAATCTAAAAGAGCTATAACCAAATGTGATCATGGTTGGGAATATGATAGGACTTGGTATGAAATGACAGCACCTATGCAATTCAATTGGGTGTGTGATCAATATCTGATACCCACAAACGCCCTAGCTTTGGGTCGAGGTGGTGAGGTTGTTGGGGCTTTCGTATTAGGACAACTTTCGGATAACTATGGACGCATGCCGATATTCTATACAGCCTTGGGAATAATGGTTTTCGGTCGTCTTTTATCCATCTTCACAGCACCCTGGCCTAAATGGTTTCTGTTATTTAGTTTTATCAGTTGCATGCCAGTTTCGTCTGTTTTTCAAAGTGCCCTTATCATCGGTATGGAAATATCACAACCAGCCAGACGTGCTACTATTAGTATGATGAGTGGATTGGGTTGGTCTATGGGCGTTATAGTAGTTTCTTTCTTTATGTGGTGGTTACGTGATTGGATGGTGTTCAGCTTGGCTACTACAGTACCAATAGCCATATATTTCTTTTCAAAACCGTAAGTGTTGCCATTCAATTCTCCATTTAGGTATGGGAAAGCAGATTTCAATAAAAGGGATAGCGTCGCAAATAAATGCAGTTCTCTGTGTATGATGTGACTATATGTCAGAAACTTACTAAGTTCAGATACACATCTCTATATTATTTAGTAGATATCACATGAATCTCTCCATCTCCATTTTTCCTCCGTGAGGAGATGGTTTTAAGTCCCGACAATTATATTTACTTTTTTTATATATTTTAGATGGATTGTAGAATCACCCAGGTGGTTAGCGTCCCATGGAAATATCAAGAAATGTATGGCACAATTCAAGAAAATTGCAAAAACTAACAAAATGCCTATGCCTGATAAACTCGAAGAGGAATTATCTCACCTATGCAGAAAAAATGGGAAAACTAAAGTATATACCTTGCTTAAACTATTTTCTAGTTTACGACTTGCTAAAAACACGATAATACTTTTGTACTGTGTGGCAACGCAACTATTGATATATGTCAGTTTGTTGTTAAGTGTAAGCAATTTATCAGGTAATCCCTACCTGAATTACTTCTATTCTGGTCTTGCCGAGTTACCAGCACAAATTCTGGGAAAATATCTATGTGATAAGTTTGGGCGAAGACTTATAGCATTTATTGGATATTTTTCTACGTTCCTTCTATCTTTGCTGGCGATAATAGTTGTTAAAAGTTGTTAATCGCTTGGACATACAATAAATATTACATATTTATTCTTTTAGATCCATCTTGGATTTGGTTACTGAACATTATTTGTATCATTGGAAGGACTTTTACTATATTATGTTATTATACAATTTATTTGCAAAGCTTTGAAATTTTTCCTACTTGCATTCGACAGACTGGAGCTTCATTGAATGGTGTCGCTGGGAATTTAATTACAATTCTAGCGCCTTATATTGTAACTTTAGTAAGTTCTCTTGAAAACCTGATAACCAATGTTTACTGAATCTGAGAAATATCTCTTTAGGGTTTGACAGTAGATGCATCTATCCCTTACAGCATATTTGCAATAACAGCGTTTTTGGCTGCAATTGGATCAGTTTTTCTCCCGGAGACACGTGGTCTTCAAGTACCAGACACTTTAGAGGAAGCCGCAGTATACGGCGCCAATCAAGATTTTTGGGGAAGAGAGAAGCGTAAAGTTATTAAAGACGAATGTGAAATTCCTCTTACATAAAATGGCGAATAAGTCAATTTTTAATTAAATACAGATCCTTTATTGTTCATCAAATCTTGTTGGTGACCGGCCCTGGTAGGGATTATTGCATCCCAAATATATTCGATGCTGGCAGCGAATATCTCATGTGTTTCGTTAGCTAAGCCGACATAAAATAAATTCAGTATAAATCAAGCATTAAAAATGTGAACTAACGAGTAAACTCATGTAAAAAACACTATGTAAAGTGAACCGTATAAGATTTTTTTTATAAACAGCTGAAATTCTACTAAACTTCACTTCATTTCTTTCTCCTTTTCTTTTTCTCCTCCGCAATTATTCTCCTATAAGGCTCAAATTTGTATATGTTTACTACATATTGTATACTAGGGATGTCAATTTTTCTCCAGTCATCGTTTTTTTATTCTGTTCTAGAGGAGCAGGGAAAAAATCTAAAGGATACACGATCTACGTGCCGGGTTGTCGATGTCTCTCCGGCCGTATGTGAGTACCGTGCTAGACTGGACAAGACCCGTGTCTTGCCGAGTGCATGTTTCCACGAGCTGAAGGCTGGTGCATCCTAAAAACCTACCCCTCTGGCCTACCTCTAAGGCAGATAGATGTTGAGTAAGAGTGTCAAAGTTATTGCGCAGGTAAATTGGTTAGGAGACAGGGTCGTCCCGTGAGATCGAATTCCATAGTGGAGTACTTGACAAGGTCGAGACGCATATAGGTGCCTTCGGCTTTCTTTATCTTGCAGCGGGGCCAGTTCCAAATTGGAATAGCGTATGTAAGAATACTTCTAATAATTGCTTGGAATGTGAGCAATTTGATTCGCCTACTGATTTTGTCGTTGCGGAAGAAAGGGTGAAGGCAGACAAAAGCTCCTTGTTTCGGGCTCTGGTGATGTGTGCATTCCATGACAGTTTCTTATCCTCTGTAATGCAGCGAAACATGTCATTGCTAAGCGTAATGCTCGTAATTTTGTAATTCTGCCGTGGCCGGCTAGTTATTCCCCGATAAACATGTCATTGAGACGAGCTCTCCCTGAGGTGACCAAAACAATCATTGAAACATGCATGGGGCATCACTTTTGTCGTGGATCAATGGGGCATTACTCCGATTTGTACTACTAGGTTTCGAAGATTCAGTTCATTATTCCCATTAATTCAATAAATCAACGGCAGGTATTCATCTACCCATCGCGTCTCGTGTCTCCTCGTAATCTCACACGTATACACATACGAGACTCAAACCGAGTAGTCACACGAGGTGACAGCGTCAAAGAATTTGTTTATAAGTTTAATTCCAGTTTAATTCCCAAACATTCAACATTGACATATAATTCATAAAATCAGATAGAATTCTCAGATCGTAAACGCATAAAACCCTCCACGTCCGGTCACTCTTCTGGCTCGTGCCGTCCACGCAATGGACAGACGTGCACAACAATGGATTAGACAACAATAGGTTTACTGCTTTGTTGCCGGCTCTTCTTATACGACTCTCGGAAGAAGTTACATGTTTATCTGTACGCGTTACCAAAAACACCCTGTACGCTAGGGGCACAAAATGTTTACAGCTTTACACTTTACAGCCTTGTGGTTTTGCAGCAAATTTGGAGGAGGCTGTTGCGCTTGGATGTGATGTTGTGAGAAGAACACAACAAAAATTGCAGTCTCCCGCTGGGTGACTTCCATCGGAGCTTGCGCAGCGGTGCTGGAAAAGAGCATCAGGCCTTCAAAATGCAACCTCAGCTACGGTTCGCCGCACAACAATCCCGGGTAACCGATGTGCAAATGGCCTCCATTCAGACAAAACACCGGAACGCGTTATGCTCCTTTTATATTGTGCATGTGCTTTATACCGTGTCAATCCTTTTTAATAAAGCCACCAGGAACAATGAACAAACACACAGCTTTGAAGAACCGGAAAAATCACTTTTAGAGTTACAAAAGGACCAATATTTGAATTTCTTCACATTGGTACACTTAATTTCTTTCGATAATTTGTCTGTGGAGACCGTGACAGGATTTATAATACTACAACATTAAAATACGACATTTCATTCCGATTTCCAACACTTCATTAATGAATCGTCCATGATCCCAATAGAAACCTTCCTTCAATTGTCATCAGAAACAGTAATTTCCAACAATTTCTTGCAATGTCAAAGGACCGGAAAAAATAGTTTTTATCTGTACAGACTAATATCAGAAATCAGTATCATAGATTAATACCTTCCTTCTAAAAAATAATTAAGTAAATATTGAACCGCAGTTATTCGGTTTTGGTGACCTCGACAGGGCTCCCCGGGATTTTTCACTAATTCAACTTTAGATACCGTGACAGGACTTCCACCAGATGTGATTCAAAAACACGTAAAACGCCAAATTACCAAATGTTTTCAGTTTGTCAACACCGGAAAGTCATTTGAGAAACGACTTGACGAAGGGCGTTCTTGGCACCCAATCTGCAGTCTCACGCGCCTCGGCGCAATAATTACTGTATTATCAAATATCTGCGAATCCATACCTTACTCTTGCCAATAACTATACGCCCATCCTATCCCCATAAACGATCTTGTCTTGCACTTCTTCTTCGCATCTTATCAACACTTCCACTGTGAAATTGTCAGATCCTAGAAACTCCACCACTTTCATCTTAATTTCCTTATTTCTACCAAAGAAACATAAAAATCAAATAATTTATACAGTTATTTTTGGAGTATATTGAACAAGAACGCTGCATGTTGGACTATGTGAAGTCGTCTTATCTTTTTTGAATTATTTTTCACGTATACATAAGGTTATAATATAGAAAATTGAGTAATTGCGAATACCAAGAAAACCTGTCAATAATAATAACTCAATATTATTCCAAGGCCCGTTTAAATATGTTGGAAATGATAATAAGCTAAAAGTTCGCTTATCTTTTATTAAAGTTCGAGTTTAACACGAGTTTACATTTAAGCACCAGCATTAATTTTATTTTCCTCATGTGTTATCGTAATATGCTAACATGCCTAACATACCTTCATAGAAAACGAAATCATATGTACTTGCTTACGCCTATGTTCAAACAAGGGGAGGACACGGACTGGACCTCTGGGGTTCGCAAGTAATTTAGTAATTTAGAAAACATGTAATATAAGACTAATTAGGAAATATTTTAATATATTAAAATACGCCATTCCATATGCCAAACCGGCGTCATCTATTTTTATAGACAATCCAATATTTTGATAAGCGTTTTCAAAATTAATTGAAGAAAATTAGCAGAATTCATCAAGGGTATAGTAATTATTGCAAGATGCGGGCCAATATTTTCTAAAATGATAAAATGCTAAATGAAAATAAGCAAAACAAAACTCAAATCTAGGAGTGGGCTAAGGTGGTTACTTACTGGGCGTTAAGTCCTAAGGAAATATTGTGATCGAGGATTTTGAGGAAGGGTAAATTCGCTTGGCGTAGTCGCGCCAACTAAGCCAAGCGGGCAGAAGGAAAAGACAAAGAAAAATAAAACATTTCAATTTTTTCAAAGGCCTTTTCAGGGGCAAAGCTTGAGAGTTGCATCGAATCGCTGTAGTATATATAGTTTCTAATATACTCTGCATCTGTCAAATTTCGTTCAAATAGGTTGTGGCGGTCATCCATTCCCGCACAAAGATCGAATAAATATGAATATCCGCTGAAATCATAATTATTCCTAATCACATGCAAACGCAGGCAAATCTTAATCAGCATCCGCCGAATGTCAATCTTGTAAAAATCCGTGCGGCTTCATCGAGACAATAACATCTAGAATGCTGATGCGTCGAAATCGACACGGCGTGATCGCGACGCACGTGTTCCACAGTGACGAATAAAGAAATAATCAATTCATTTTTTATAATCATCGATTCGTCTCCGAAGTCCGACATCAGCCAACCCACCCCCACCTACGAATCCGACGTCAGCTGCCGCTACCAGAGAGTGCGCCGTCACCGAAAATCCTCACTGAGTTCCTCACCTGCCGTCTCCACCGGCTAGTCCGCCACCAGCGATTTATTTATTTATTTTATTTCAAGTATTGTGGTACTGTCAATCCCACAAGATCAATTGTAGCCTCTCTTTGTAAGTTGTACGCTACACGTTAGGCACTGCATGTCGTTTTCTACATACTTTTTAAGGAAAACACTAGAGAGTTGCGTCATCTCGTTCAAGTATAATTAGGCTGTAATCCTATACTACTATAAAACCCAAAGGTGTCAACGGGGGACACCGTTGTTAGATTATTTTTGACCAGTACACGATGCTTGCCAGAGTTAAAGAATGCCTTTTTCCTTGGACAATTTGAACCAGCGTCGATGTTTGCTAGAGTTAAAGTCGAATATTGAGTTCGGCTTACAACTTACTTGTTTGTAGAAATTCTTGATAGTTGACTTTTCGACTTGGTAAAAATTTACTCTGTTGAAAATAAATTCTAATTCTGAGAATAACACAAGCATTGTTCTTCTGCCTATGACTAGGGATTTGTTCGTGTTTGTCATTGTTATTCTGTGGATGACGACATCCAACATTGTATCAATCTCATTGGCGGTCTTCCTGACTTTTCACTCATGGAGCGTTGTACCTAACAGTCTTCCGTCCAATTATCGTTTTCTGTTCTTCTCCCATTTTACCACTTCGTTCACTTCGCATAGCTCTTATATACCATTGTTCCGGTGCCTGTTTCTCAATGTCACTACATTTTTTAGGATTTTCATTTCAATTGTTGCATGTTTCTGTTTGATTATTTCGGTTTCCGTCGCTGATTGTATTGCGTGCGTTAGTATTGGTAAATATTTGTTGCGAAATATGCATTGGTTGAGGCATGCTTGCAGTTTTTGTGCCTCTATCTTGGTTTCTGAGAATAGGTCCTATCGCTCGTTATCAGCGCACTTATCAGCGGCTTAAATGCGCGGTAGGGTCTTGTTTTAAAATTATTACCGGGATTTGTAAGGTCGCGGGGTCCTAAAGGGCTTTGACGAGTGCACCAGCAGAATAAACCCGAAGAAACAAAGGGTTCGAAACACGTAGAGAGGAGATGTTAAAACGTACTTACTCGGTGAATTGCTGGATTAAAACTTTAACTTTATTTGGAAATGTTCGGCACTAGAAGCGCCAATGTCGAAGGCAATAGGGTAGGAAGCATGCGCGACTTAAGCGTGTGCCGGCAATTCCAACCCCGATATCAGTACATATCGTAAAAATCCACCGGCATCGTCCCGGTGGCACCAACAGTAGGTGAATTCTCTAACCTGTTCTATGATTATCCTTTTGAGTTCGAGTTTACATCGGACTGGTTTCTTCGCGATGACCATCGATTTTATTTTAGTTGTTGAGATGGTTAAATTGTATTTCTTGGTTGCTATGTTGAACCGGTGCAGGAGACGTTGGAGGTTATCTTCGATTTGTCTCATTGAGACAATAATTTTGTCTATAAATATGTTAAATAGAAATGAGCTTAAGAAATCGTTCTGCCTGATACCGCTATTGATAGACATTTTATCTGTATTGCTTTCTTCCATTTTTATTTGGATAATTTCCGCTGTGTTGAGATCTTCTATGATATCAATGATCGCTTTCTGTATCCTGTACTCTTGGAGAATTGAAATAGTATCTGGCTTTTGAATTTTATCGAAAGCTATAAATAACTAAATAACGGTTACCAAAATGCTATTGCTTTTTCTATTAGTTCTTGTACGATGAATAATGTGTCATAGGCCTAAAAACAAAGTCTGTTAATTTTGTCTGTCTTTTAGAAATTTGCATTCAAATGTATATTCCCTAGCAGTGACCCTCTAATAAACAGCCTCTAAATAACAGCAATATTGGTAGGATCTCTGCCTTCGAAGGGGGCCTGCGGTTCGACGCTTTTTTTGGCGTGGCCGGCGCCACAGTGCACGGTGGTGTGTGCCTATCAATCAGTTTCAGTAAATAAGTAAGTTTATGGAATATCAACCCATCATTTACAGAAACCAGCATTGAGTCCAGATAGTATCCCTATTATCTGTTTATGGTATAATCTACCTTCTTCATGTGTAAATGGATAATTTAATGTCAATACTTATGGTTTAGAGAAGAAATATATGGTTAGTACTACTGTAGTAACCAAGCTAAATACCATTATATATAGTATAATAATGTAATTAATGTTATTTACAAAGATATAATGACTAAATCGATAATACAAATATTTGTGATATCTTTAAAATGTGCAAGTATATGAAATATTTTCAGAAAACATGCAATAATTATCTATATGATAAACATAGGCAACTCAGAAATCCTTTAACCAATTACCGAATGCATAGCTTAGAGAAAAATTTACATTCCTCCCCATAAAACAATATAACCTGGAATTGTAAACGAAGTTCAAAAATACAACTCATAACTTTCCATTATAGATTCTCCTAAATTTAAAACACTATTTCATTTAAAGCATTATTTCATGATAACAAAAGTTTAACATATTTTAGTGGCTATCGACTATGATTTTGTCATTTCGCCTTGGATACGGTTCATTGATATGCTTTTTACAATTTTTATTGATATGATTTTTATAAATTTTATTATCATATTGGTGAGTTGTTATTATGTTCTTTTTGTGTTGATGTGGGTGAGTTGTTATCTGTTGTTATTTTGATGGGTGTAGATTATGGGATGTTGTTTGAAGACTGTTAATTTGGAGTGCAGGACGAAAAGTCAACGCGGAAGGGCGGCTACCTCCTTGTCAAAATGCGGTCTAATATTATTTACTACTATTATTACTTACACATTAGGGTTCTATTATATTATATAAATACAACAAGTTTTGACACAAAGTGGACAAAGGATACTGAGTGTCCCATGTTTCATATTTCCATCGACTAAATTTTTACTATTTACTAGACAAGGATTCAGAAAACTTGTGCAAGTCTGGCTTACAGCTGAGTCGTCGATACTATGAGGATGGAATGCGGCGTAGGTACCTGAGTAAGACCGAGCGTGCGATGCGAACATAACCAAAGAATGCACAGATAGGAGGTTGCAAATGTTGGGCTAGGCTATCCGATGCTATCCGAAGGAAGTTTACAATTTTTCAAAGATAATTTTCGTGAAATTTATTAAAAGTACGTGGGTTTTCAAAGCTGTTTTTTGTTCAAACATCCAGTCCAAGAAGCCGGACATATTTTAGGGTAATACCGAAAGTTAGACATGGAACCCGCACGGCGCGATCCAGACCCGATCGAAACCAAGAGACTTATTGCTTCTTTTATAGACGTGAAAATGATTGCAAAACCAAATTATGGAGTGCAGGACGAAATGTCAACGCTAAAAGGCAGCTACATGTTTGTTAAAATGCGGACTAATAGTATTTCTAACTAACTTTCGAGGTTCCACGGCATCACCCCTCTTAGATGGCTAACAAGGGGAGGGCCTGGTCGTGTCTTCTCCGATTTTAATGACATTTGGTAAACGTGTAGATTAGGCCTAAAAACAACGCCTGTTAAAGCGAGACGACTTATTATCCTTAAAAGGCGTTTGAAGATTTACATTCAGCTAATTATTCCTTATCGGTGACCTGCTAACAAGTAGGCGATATGGAACAGTTGTTAGAGTCTCTGCCAAAGAAGAGTCTTGAGTGCTGCTTTAAATACTGGACGATACATTAACACTGGCAGATACATTAGTAACGTCGACCTATATAATCTAGCCGAAGTCAAACCTGTCGAACACCGCATCTTTAACGAAATCTCCAAATTCTATACAAAAACATCGGCCGGTCCTTCAAAAAATTGGTCTCATATTATTTACGACGTGCACTTTTGACGATTTGGATGGTTTTGGAAAGCGTAGCCGATCCGATGGTGAATTGTGGTACCATCTTATTTTTAAAGACTTCCTGCAGATCGGGCGACTAGACTTAAGAGTGACGAAATGTGCGTCGCAGATGTTTGAGCAAAGCAGTGCCTAATATAAACCCCATTTCCTATACACCTTATAAGTCTTCTGCTGTAGTCAGCAGCTTTGTCGAAATTCGTTTGTGTGGTATATTGGTTCCGATTGCTGGCCATATATTTCACCTGGGACGTGCAGTCTTCGTATAGTTGTTCAATTGTGTTAACAATGTCACGCTTCAGCGGTGCTTTTTTAAGTACCTTGAAGTGGTAGGAAAGAGGTACGTTATCGTATGCTTACATTGTTATTGTGAACTTGCTTTTCCATTAATTGTTTTATAACTAAGACATGCTCATTGCAGAATCTACCAGTTCTAAAACCCGCTTGTTCCTCTGGTTCTTTGTTCTTTGAATTAATAAAAATAAGAAGTACACTTTATGAAAGAGAAACTGCTGTAATTGCATATGCCAATAAAATATGTTAAAAATAATACTACAAACTTTTTTATATGGCTTGTTTACATATAGTTATGATTCTTGATCAGAACCGTTGCAAGGATTTGGTGTTTTAATAATTAAGACGCAGACATTTGCAACGAAAGACAAGAAAACCTTTATTCATAACGAGTTCGAATAAATTCGTGAAGCTTGAATACTTTTCTATTACTTAAAACTTAGAAAGTCGAGAGTATAATGATTTTAAGTTTTCAACAAACGTTTGAGAAAGACTTTTATCTTCTTTACGCAAATGCTCAGATGCTCTTATGATTGCGCAGATTCGTCCGTGGTCGTGGAGATGGTGGTGTAGGTAGTGAGCACGTTGTTGTCGCCATCTATTAGATGGTGACTATATGTTTGAAATGACATAAAATGCATATAATTGGAAAATGAAAACAAAGTTTGCTTATCATGTCTGAAAGTCCTGTTCCACATTTTAATTGTGACCAATATTTGAACATTTTTTTGGTAAACGGCTCAAAACGGCGTAAAATCCCGTGAACATAAATTATACACGTACAAAAAATTTCATTCAATTCCGTCTCGGACAATTGAGATACTCTTTACTGTTTACTTAATGGTTAGTTACTTTTAAGAGCCAACATATATAATAATTTATTAATCTGTTAAGATAATATGCTAACAAATCGTACATGAATTGAATTCTAACCTATTACGATATTTTTATAGTTTAAATATTTCATGAAAAAACGTAACCATATATACTTGTCTTATGAGTACATTCTAATAAACTATTATATTCTGAAATGGAAGAAGGAAACTCAAATATTAAAACTCCTGATTTTAATGAGATTACCACTAAAATTGGGAACTCAGGATTCTTTCAAACTAGATTTATCTGGATCTATAATTTCCTGCTTGTTATATTGGTAGCCTATCCTCATATGAATAAAATTATTAGTTTAAATGTTCCTGATCATTGGTGTCATGTATCTGTGCGAAATAACATGAACTATTCAATGGAAGTCTGGAAAGAATTGACTATACCTAAGTAGGATAAAGGATTCTAGGCGAGCAAATTATACAAAATGATTTCTAGGGAAATTAACATTTATGGAATTCTGAATTTCTCCAAGTGTAAGCGCTATACCAATTTTTCTAAACCCGCTACAACTATGGGTGCCATGGAAGGTTTAAGTGGGGTAACCGAGTGTGATCATGGTTGGGAATATGAAAGAACTTGGTATGATATGACAGCTACAATGCAGTACAATTGGGTGTGTGATGAACATCTGGTACCTGCAAATACATTAGCATTGATATGCGCTGGTGAAGTTGTTGGAGGCCCGTATTCTATATATCTCTGGGGACCCTTGTATGTGGTCGTCTTCTGTCTGTTTTCACTGCATCCTGGACGGATTGGTTCTACTTCTTAACTTTTGTCAGCTGCCTATCTGGTGCTACTGTGTTCCATACTCCTTTTATCATATCAATGGAAATATCGGATCTGAAAAATCGCGCATATCTAATATGATATTGTGCTATGGGTGGTCTATGGGAATGGTCACGGTTTCGTTGTTGATGTAGTGGATGCGAGATTGGATTATATTCAGTTTGGTTACCACGTTACCTCTGGTCATATTTTATCCCCATCATTAAAATTATAGAAGGAATCTGGTACTCGTTACCCTAGCCTTCTTGGCAATACCAATCCAAGACCGTAGCTGATATTGGCCCCCTATTCCTACTTCCTACTTATCCATACCATTCTAGTATTTCTATATCATTTTATCATCATGTATCTTTTACTGGTGTGTCCATCTCTATATCGATTTCAGATGGATCATAGAATGACCAAGATGGTTAGCATCACGCGGACAAATCCAGAAATGTATGATCCAATTTCGTATAATAGCCAAGGCCAATAACACTTTAATACCAGAAAATATTCAAGAAGAATTAATTCAAGTTTACAAACGACAAAAAAAAAGCAGAGTATATACAATCATACAACTATTTTTAAGTCCACGACTTTCCAAGAATACCATCATATTAACCTATGGCGTGTCAACCACTTTATTAATTTACATCTCATTGCAAATTAGTGTAAGCATTTTATCTGGTAATCCATATCAGAACTATTTCTATCAAGGTATTGCTGAAATACCCACATATTTCATTGCAACATATGTTGCTGATAAATGTGGCCGAAGGTCAATTTCCTTTTTCGGCTATTCCTCAACGTTTATTGCAATGTTCTTTGCAATATTTGCTGTCAAGAGTTCATCCATGATCTGAACTTTCATCGTAGTCACATGGTATACGATGAATTTGCAAAGTGTTGAAATTTATCCAACTTGTCTTCGACATACTGGTATTAGTTTGAATGCTCTTCGCGGAAATTTGGTGACAATTTCAGGGCCTTATATTATTATCCTGATAAGTACAGAAATATATAAATTTATTTAACGATGAAAACATAGAGAATGTTGTAGGGACAAACAGTAAATGTACCCTTATATCATTTTTGCAACAGTTGCTTTCATCGCAGCGGCAGGCTAACTTTTTTTACCTGAAACATTAGGACGACAAATACCTGAAACTTTGAAGGATGCTTCAATATTTGGAGCCAATCATGACTTCTTTGGGAGAGAAATAAAGAAGAAAACAGAACATCTAGAATATAATGAATTACCATTGAATGAAATACGCTAGATAATGTATTAAATGTTTTATTGTCAATAAATGTTTAGCAATAATTTTCATCCAAGCTCATTCTCACAACAACTATCATACAGGCTTATTTGAACGACTCCAGACTAGCTAGTCATGTCAAAGCATGTCAAAGACGAACATGTAGTCATTTCGCACAATTAATCAATATAGAAAGAAATTAATAAATTGAAATTGAAATTTAACAGAGAAAGAGAAAATTTGAAGCCCCCGACCGGGTTCGAACCGTCGACCTAATGGGATATTTTTCAACTGTGCTACGGAGATCCCAGGAACCCGACCTGGTACTATATCAGCTATTGACCTGATGACAATTAAAGAGATATGTAGAAATGAGTGCGTCAAGTGTGTTCCAAGGCCCTGGAAGATGGATATTAAGAAATAAGAGAAGGACCTGGAGAATGAGCTGGTCGATCTTAGGTGTATATAGATGGCTAGGGAAATGGAAGAGGAGATTAATGCAATTATAGGTTAGGGGGCTGCTTAAAAATTCGGCAAGTCTGAAATGTGATAATTTAGGTGATCGGGCAGGCACCAAACTATATCGCCAAAAAGAATATGAGCGTTGAGGTCAAGAGGATTATGGCCTGGGACAGATGAGCAAGGAGTAAATGCATGGATGAGACATGAATATTTGGAATGTGTGTTATGTCTAGGCGGGGTGAATACCTGTGAGCATCTCTATTCCTGCAAACCACCTATCCGCGCAGTCGGAAAAGAGCAAGATCGAACAGAGGTGGCGCGCGTCACAATTCCCCCAAGGGCCGTTGGCACCCCTGCTCGTTATATTGGCGCAGAGGGACCCAAATTCAAAATATAAGGGGACCAGAAATCAGCGCTTCACAGCGATGAACAATTATGAATTTATTGTTAAGGTTTTTTTTATTGCAAAAGATCTGATTGTAAACAGTTACGTAAGTGTGCGGGGGTCAGTCTCACTCTTTTCATAGCGTGGTCTGTTTTGGAAACATTCAGTCATTTTTATTTCATACTTGAAACTCCGAAATTTTCATTTCCGACGTTTGATTATCGGGTTTTACAACTTTACAGGCCCAATATAAATTCAGGGTTTTGGGTACCTCCGCGTAATTATAAGTTCTATTACCAAAAGGTAATATATAGAAGATAAGAAGAAGATAATATTCGGAGGTCGGCTTGGTGAAAAAAAAAAACGGGATGTATCAGCTAACAAAGAAGGAGAGAGGAAACAAAGTGGGATTGTTGTTAATATGGTCCTGCAGGAAGACTTACAGGACTTGCAGGAAAAGGAAAATATAAAAAGAAAAACAATTAAATGTTGATACATCTGGTTAATTTTGTGTATTTATGTAAATATCTGTGAATTTCTTTTTTTTTTATTAAAAAACTTTGATACTATAATACTATACATACTATAATACTTTGGACTGGACTTGGACTGGGTGGTATCTGCCCGGCCATCGACTAACCGAAAAAACTTTGATGAGAAGTAATGCTGTTTTATATTACTCCTTTATATATTTTATTAAAATCAATTTTGGACCGGATTCGGTGTTTTTATTACACCATTCTCAGCAAAATAACGTCGGTTTTTTTTTTTGTGGTATTTCTATCATTAGAATGAACTCTATCTCCTAATGATAGAAACACGAAAAAACAAAATAGGCGCCATGATAGGTTCACTGCTTCGGGTCACCAGAGCCTGCAGCCCAGTGATCTCAGAAGCAGAGCGTTTACATATGGCAAACCAGCTGAAATTATCATAAAACTTCGCGGCCGGGCATACATTCGAAAAAGAGAACAAACATGGGAAGATCCCATAGAAGGACCAACATATAGAAGCTTAACTGCCAAAGATCAAAAAATGAATACTATTTATAAAGCAGTGGCTTCATAGAAAGTGTAACTCCTCACAGACCCAATTGTTCAACTCACTGGTCATGACTACTTCCATCAATATCTGTATAAAATCCGTAGAGAATGTATGTACTTGATGAGCAGACCAAATATGTGCAGACTTTTCACTTGATTAGATAAACTCAGAGGTAAGGATTGCAAATATCGAAGAAGTCTATCAAAATATCTAGATAAGTTTTAATGATAACCCAATTCTAGCCTCAAACACATCATTACAACACATAGTGCAATAATCAAAATGATACCAATAAAATTATTAAAGTTCAAGGCCGTGTATTTAGCCCTTATTATTATTAGCGGTGTTCCATCGCAAATTCCAAAGTTTAACCAATCATCAATGATTAAAAACATTAGCCAGAATAACATAAAGTCTTTTATGAAAATATTGAGTAACATCACTCCGGAGACGTTGTTTAGTGACTCTAAAGCTGAAGGTATATCACTAAAATGTAGAGGAGCACTTGATGAATTCCTGAAATTAGATTCACTTTGGGCCTGGAAAAGTATGTGTCTAATAAATATTCTTTAAACAACTATAATTACTTTATAAATTTTCTTCTAGTGCTGGATGCTTGAGGAAAACTACCCTCTGGAGCAATATTATATGGCAATACTAACAATTTAGGCTCATATGACGAATGTCTATCAATAAAAAAAATACCAATTACTGTACAAACCGACGAAGGTGAAGAAAAACGGAAGTAATTAATGGTAATTACTGCTTGGGAAGTGTTTTCAGTCATGTAAGTTAATGTTTTAAATAATATATTTAAATATTATTATGTTTAGAAGCAATTGTATAATGAATTTAGCTCAATTTAGTAGTAGTGTACCGCTGTTGCTTCTCGATCTCCTCGAATGTTTTTGTACATCTGTTGTATAATATGCACATGACAGTATCATTTTTTTTAAATGATAAAAATGACATACATATCCTACGGCTCATTTAGGTACTGACTCTCATATGTCATATATACTAGAACTAGAACTCTCCTGCATGCTCCAAGGGTAGGCGGTTGATTGGAAACGAAAGTTGAAGAGGGAATTCCAGATCATGGAAATCCGATTAAGACTGCTGACTAAGCACCGCACGTGCCGAGCTTCGAAGCGGCGGGTAAGGTGTTGCACTCGAGTTGGCTGACAATGAGACTGATTATCACTCAGTTGCGGGAAGGAACCAATACACTACAGAAAAAATAACTAAAAAAAAGTGGAAAATAACTAAAAATGGATTTAAAAACAAGACTAATCTTATTATTAATAAAATAAAACTTTGTGTTTTCTTTTATTAATAATAATATTACCACGTATTTTCAAAGTGTGAACGCTCAGACCATCAACTACATTAAGACTAATCAAAAAATAGTAGTAGTGAGCATATATATCATCCCATCTTTTTTAATCTCATACTATCATATTGTTTATGTTCATTTAAAAGCCATGCCAAAGCTTTTTAATATTCTTATACTTCATATACACCGATATTTAAGGTGAGGTTATTAAGATAATTAAAATGTTTTAAACCTACCGTACTGCCAAACACTTAAATGAAGGATGTATGAAAAGTAAGGTTCCTTTTTCGAAACCATTTAATATTAAAGTATATATCCTTACAAAATGTATTTTGGCCCTTGTATCACCAAATTCCGATCGTAGAAATATGGAAACCTTATTTTTTGTAATAGTATTGTTTCCTCTAGAGCATGTGTTGCTCTTCCTATTCTACTACAGATTTTAAGCGATTAATCGCTCCATTTTCGATAGATATCTTACAAAAATATAAAAAAGTAAGGTTCCCATACCATTGCTTTTTGTTATTAAAGTATACATCTTTTAAGGACTTATTTTTGGTACTTTAAACACCCGATCCCGGAGAATGGGAACCTTACATTTTGTGATACGATTAATTCCTCTAAAGCATGTGTTGCCCTTTCTATTCACAGATATTAAGCGATTAATCGCACTTTTTTCGAAGAACACTTTCACAGATATGTTTGACATTAATTTTAGAATAACTCTGCAGTTTTGGTATATGATGGAGAACTTCTGTTTCGAGTACTGCCGTGAATACTGGTGGAGTTGCTTGCTTCATATTCAGAATTTTACGAACGCAGTTACCGTAGTAAGTACTTTTCATTTCTGTACTTACAAAGAGAGTCCACGCCCTGTCAAATGAGTTACGCTAAACTAAAAATAGTGTCGGTTACTAGATTTTTGAAAAAATGTTGGTGAAAATCCTAGAAGCAATGCCTTATAGTTTCCGAGAAAATTATTGTTAAACATTCGGTTTGGGCACAAATTTCGGTTCTACTTAAAGTTTTAATCATATTTTATAATGCAATTAGTGTATGTGGTAAACTTGGTGTCTATCCTGCGATATGCAAATGTTTCTGGTCTCGCCGATATTCCTGCTGTCGTTGAAAAAATCCCCGAAGTTAGCTCTTCTTTTAATGGCAGCAGCAGGTCTTGCATCGATGTTTGCAGATTTCGGCGTCGCATGTGGGTACAATTTATTTGATATAGCCGCCAATAAATTATTGTAAGTAATATCCACGAACAGTTTACTGGTAAGAAGATAGCATCAAATTCTTGAGTTTTCAGTAGCTTGAAGGCCTGTATATATTGAACTTCTTGAAAAGCGAATTCATTGGTGTCAAGCACTTATCCCAATGAAAATTTCCATTTAAAATACATTGGAGCGATACAAAAATGCGAATATTTTTTTTAGTTCGGGCATTCAGCAGTTGATTTCTTCACAGATAGATAGCAAATTTTAAGAAGAATCTAAATTTGTGTTGTTAATCAAGCTAGCTTATGTTAAACTGCGTTTTATTTAATAATTAAATATTAAATGGGAATTATTGAAGTTCAGTTGAATCTATATACATTTATACGTGAATCATCTACTGGACTGTTCAGTAGTCTGAAGGACATTCTATATGGAAGTCCTTAAAATCGAATTCAATGATGTTATGCAGTTAAGGTTAATTGTTAAGTTTTTCATTTTTTCACAGATAGATAGCAAATTTCAAGACGAACCTAAATTTGTATTGTTAATAAAATTAGTTTAATTTATGCAAAACTATATTTAATTTAACTCTAAAATATTTAACTAGAATTTACAGTAAAACAAAAATTAATCATTTGATGCTAGCTACTTATCGCTGTGATATTTTCCAATTAAGAATCTATAATAAACAAATATTTGGATATTAACATGCATCTACTGTACAATGAAAAATACTATAATCAGTCATATATGCGAGCACCACCATATTTCATCGGAATGATATTGGGCTAATACCTTTATCAAAAAAAAATGGGTTCAATGAAGATTAGGATTAAAACTGTAAGTTTAAATTTAAGACAACTTTATCTGGAAGGAAATTTAAATGCACAATAAAAATGTATGTATTTTTAGATTGTAAATTATGGATTATACTTGTGTTTTCTATGATATTCACAAGCAACGGAGTATGATCAATTTGCAAT
>WSZQ02077928.1:0-12450 GCA_019419845.2 Weissflogia rhopalogaster
CCAATTATGCCCAAAACTTAAGGAGTTACAGCTATTTATTTGAAGCAAAATGTCTTGAAGCATTAATAATATCAAAGATTTTACACATTATAACTAAGATTTCCGATTGTATTAGTAAATTTACTGATAATAAAACTATGAACAGTAGTAATAGTGTCATTGAAGCATCTTTGTGCACATTTTTAACTAGTTACTACAAATATTATTCGAGTCATTTCCTATTTGCCACTAAGCTTTTCGAAGTAAAATAAAATTTCAATAACGATTTTCGATAAGCTGGGCAAAGCTACGATTACTAAATTCTGTATGAGTGCTAACAAAGAACTGAAGTATCTCTGTACAAAATTTCAATCAGAAATGTCGAAAATTATAGAAGTTACAGCCATTTAATTAAATTCTCAGGATTTGGACGTGAACGCTGGTACAAAAATGTTGCACATTCCAAGAATGATTTTTGATAACATTACTCGATTTAATGACAACAATACTAATACTTATTTATTTGTTCATGCCAAATCGTACCTTTGTATTAATTTATCCAATGTATATAAATAACTATAAAATTATTGATTAAAAAATATGAATATATTTGGTTTGGCTTACAATTAGTCATTCTATTTCTAATGATATTTCCTGTCTTTAGAGAGAAAAGGCTAGATTTCTTCGACGAGGTCGGTGAATCTTTATCTTAATTGTGTTCCCAGAGCCGTGTGCACGCGTTTTTTTTTGCGCTTTCGTTCGATTTTGTGCGCCTGCAGGCCTGCGGCCGCAGCCTGTCACATCTGTTCGCGCACAATTAAGCGCGGCGTACGCTGAAAAACAATCGGCGCGCCAAATTTGGCCGATCTGATTGACTGGTCGGATTAATTATAGGCCTAATTAAAAGAGCGATGCGCGACGCGACAGCTACGCAGAAGCACGACGAGCACTTGTCATTCCGACCAGCAAGCAACAACCGCAAACCAAGCGCGACCATATCAAGCCAACCTGCTACGGTGGTGCCCGAACGGCCCTAAAAGTGTAAACCGCCTGCGTCGCAAAAGGGCATAATGCGTTCGGCGGCATCGTCAGATGTGCGCGTGCGGCGATAATCGCCAATTGATAAGGACGCCAAGAGCGTCCCAGGCCCGCGAAACTAATTAATTAATTACGCGCGTCCGTCGGGATGCCCTCCTCCTCCTCCTCCACCTTCGGTCATAATCTACTCCCGTGGCCGACGTCGGGGTGGAAATAAATTAGACCCGACGCATCCTCGGCAACTTCATGCGGTTGCGGTCAAGATGCCGCCGGCGCGCCGGGCGTAGCTAAGATAAAGGGATGGTCATCTTGTGGGATTTGAGGGATTCGCGGGACGTGTGGCTTTGTGCGAGTTTTCGGACTTTTGGTTTATGTGGTGCGTGGCTGTGGAGACTCACCGTTGGCGTACAGGAGCTGCAGTCGGTACTGGATGCCATTGTTTGTTTTCTGACCATCGGCTTCCTGCGGGGGTGGCCCAGAACAAAAAAAGAGAGCAAACATTAAACATGAGAAAATATTGGAAGGGTATATACAACATTCAGGTTTATTGTGTTTACGATGGAGTTGGTGCTGGAAAAACGGTCGAAAGACAGGCTTAATATTTCCCCGGGTTGTTTTCACGAGTATGACTGGCTGCCGAGATGCCAAAAAGGGTTCCAAGACAGATGATAAATGTGTTAACCGCCCTAATCTTCCACTTCCACCTTCACCGCGAACACAATTACATTCAGAACTTTCATTGCTTCGAAACCTTCCCTGAATGTATTCGTACTTATTTCTGAATATATTATATGATATGAAGTGTTATTATCTGTTACTTAATGGTACTATATGACACTATGAGATACCCCAAAAATTACTGCAACCAACAATGCCCAACAGGAAATTGCTGCAACCAGTGTTTCTCAAACTTGTGGAGTCCAAAATTTAAAAATTTGCCTATGATTCAAACATAAACTTCCAGAGGGACTATTATTATAACTTTTTTAGTGTAAACCAGTGGTTCTCAAACTGTTTGTAAACTTTTGAGAATCACTGGTATACAATATACTTGGTACTTTTGTAAACACGAAAAAAAAATTATAAAATAGGGTAAAATCGTTGAAGAGAGAACAAGCAAAGGAAACCAAACTATATATCACCTCATTTTCTAGTTGTTTGACTGCCTACACTATAGCGCCCTTAATTTAGATTTAGTATCATGAACCAAAAAGTTTTTGTAAACACAATAAAATATTCTAGTATATGACGTCGAGCATATTCAAGATGATCTTCGAATTGCTTCTTTTTAGACAGTTTTAAAATTAAAGTGCATTTTTCGTATCTAATTTTTATTTAAAAATATGAAAAACATATGAAAATATATATTCCATCAAAAATCAGGTGTCGTCATATTCTAGAGAATTTGATTATATATAGAATGAGCTAGTATTGGGGCAAATCGGTTTAGCAGAATCTTCTTAATCGTGTACGCAAAGTGGAAAAATGTTGAAATGAAAACGCGAATTGAGTAAACATAAGAATACTATATATTTGACAGAGTTTTATGAGTCATAACTTCATAAATCCCCCAGATATCGACTTGAATTTTTGTGCGTATACTCTTGAATAGATTAACAATTGATTATGATTATTTTCTTCTTGAAATTATGGATTATCACTAATAATCTGATCGATACTATGTTTATATGACTTCATTTATTGAATTACTCAGTTGCGTACACTCTACCTCCCTTAATTTAGATCAGTAATGAAAAAGCGAGATGGTCCTGCAAAGCTTACTAAATCTGCTTAAATATGACGTCGAGAATTTTTCTGAAAATCTTTAAATTATATTTTGATTATATAGATTTAAATTTAAAAATGCATTTTACGCACTAAATTCAGTTTTAAATTACGAAGAAATACATAACTAAACATTTTCGTAAAGAACGTCTAACGTCATATTCTAGAAAAATTAATTAGCTATGAAATGCGCTATGGCTGAGCCAAATCGGTTTAGCAGTTTCTTCGTAATCGTGTACGCAAAATGAAAAAAACAATGTTGCAAAGCAACCGCGAATTGGGCATACTACATATTATCAACATGTTTTAGCGAGCTATAATTGTGTAAATTCTGTAGTTATCGACTTCAAATTTTTGATGTATTCTCTTGAATAGTTTAGCTTCCTATTCTGATTATTTTCAAAATGAAAATATGCCTTATAGTATTTATTATTACCAATAACCTCATGACATTGAAGAAATCCCAAGTCCATGCTATTTCCTTAATTGAATTACAATATTGCGTACACTCTGCCATGCTTAATATTAACCGAAAGTGAAAAAGAAAGACGTTATTGCAAAATTCATAAAATTTGTCTGAATATGACGTCGAGTATTATTGAGAAAACCTTAAAATTACAAGTTTTTAAACAGTTTTAAATTTGATATACAAATTTTCGTATAATATTTAAAATGTAAATTACGAAAAAATACAAAAGTATGCATTCTTAAAAGTATGCTTGACGTCATATTCTACAGAATTTAATTGGTTATAAAATGAGCTACCAGATATTCAAATCAGTCCTGTAGGATTTTCTCAATCGTGTACGCAAAGTCGAAAAACAGAAAATGTTTTATAATTCTCATGATTTCAAACAATTCTATCAGCCTGAAACCACTTTTAAAGGCTGTTTGAAAACCACTGGTATAAAGTTCGCTTACATACTTGTTGGTAAGTTTGTAAAAATTGAGAAAAAAAAAGATATAACTAAATTTAGTAAACTTTAAAGAGGTAAAATGCCCCAAAACCAAAACATATTCTACTTTTGAAAGGAACATCGTTCCACTTAATTCGTTCAGACGGCGGTAGCGATGGTGGTGGCGGCGGCAGCAGAGGCGGCGGAGGCGGCAGCGTGTGCGTTTGGTTGAAGGCAACGAAATTTATATAAATGGCTTCGTTAAACGCCGCCACACAACGGTCCGTTCCGCGTTAAATTCACGTAACAGGTACTCAAGCTCCGCAATTCAACACCCCCTTCACTGCCGCCACTGCTAGCCTCTGCCAGCCGCCGTCAGCCGCCACCCGCTTGCCGACAGCCGCACAAAACGCGCATCAAACTTTTCCTCCAAACAGCGCGTGTAAACATTGCCAACGTTTTGCGCAAACAACAATTTAAATAAAATTTATTTTAATGCTCTAAGTGGCTACCGAAAAACAAACTGAATAATAAACATAACCACGTGTAGGCGAAACGCCTCAATATATAAGCAGTAGTAAGCCACACAAGAATTTAATCACTTAGCGAAATTGCCGTGCATCATTTGCCTGCAATAATTACGCGATGCGATCGTCTTAGTGGATGCAATTAAAGATCAAAAGCGCTGATATGTCCGTTGCTTCAGTCTGGAAGACATTTAATCAAGCGTAATAGTGTTTGGTTGTTGCATTTTTAGCACGCGACCGCCAGCGTCAGCGACGATCGTGTTTGCGGTGCATTGATACACATTGATAAAGTAATTTGTGTAATTACGGAGTCGTGGAAAACGCGGTCGCAGTTACGACGTGTTATTTTATAGCCACGCATGTATTGCACATGTTTCTGGACTCCTTGTAGCTTCGTTTTTGTCATTTCTTATTGGGTCTGTTCGTGTTTTTTTCCGCGAAGTAGTCACTCGTGTGATAGTTTTGTAATTAACTGTTTGATATTTGCTTACCTGATCCTTTTCGATGAAGCCGATAAACGCAGTGCGCTCGATTTCTATCGGCTGGCCTGCGCGATCATACAGGGCGATAACGAAGTGGAAGAAGTTGGATTTGCGTAGATTACTGGGTGGTTGTTTTTCGAAGTGGGCACGACCAACACCAATTCTGAAAAAAATGCAAACATTGGGGAATATTATAGTAATTAAATAAAGACTTATCATCAACTTAATGTTATCCGGGAAGTGAACATATGTTTATTCTTAATACTTAATTTTAACCCTGTTTTCTGACAAAAATTCATTAAGAGTAATTTTAATGAAAAAATAATAATATTGTATTTGACTTTCACTGGTCCTCCTGTCAATAATATACCTCCTAACTTCTGTAATACAATGACTTTCCCTCTTAATATGACCGATGTGAAGTTAGTAAAAAATCCCAGAAAAAAATGTATTAGACTTTTCCATAAGAAAGAATAAAAAATTAAAATCGAAAGTGCCTCTTCTACTTTACATATGTTATTTATATGTGCCAAATTAGTACAAATTTTGCAAGCTCCAATTTTTTGCATTGGTGCAAGTGACCTAAAATGGCGATTCAAATTTGAAACTTTCAATGCTTCAGTCCATAAAAGGACATATACACTCTATTTTTTCCGAAACTAGAAGGAGATCCCTCAAGATATTTCAACAAAGCTTATTACAAATTTATAGAGGAAAATGCTGATGGAAAAAAATAGTTGTTAAAATCGGTGCAGATTGGAGAAAAGGCTAAATAAAGAGATAATACATTGGGTTTGGTATCAAAATTAACAGCTTATTAAGGTTCTATGTATGGCATCATTAAAAAGTAGTATTTTTTGAAAATTTACCAATTCGATATGCACATAAAGATCGAAAACAATGATTGTAATGATGCAAAATATCACTAAACACCGCTTTGAAGTTAGTAAAAGATCCCAGAAAAGAATTTTATTAGAGATTTCCATAAGAAAAAAATAAAAAATTAAATTTGAGCGTACCCCTTCACCTTTACACATGTTGTTAATATGACCCAAACGAGCACAAACTTTGAGAGAGCCATTTTATTTTGACTCGGTGCAGGTGCCCTAAAATGGCGATTAAAATTTGAAATTTTCAATGTTTCAGTCCACAAAAGGACATATACACTCCATTTTCTACCAAATTAGAAGAGGTTGTTACAAGATGTTCAAACAAGAGTTGTTGCAAATTCAGAGAGGAATATGCTGATGAAAAAAAAATCTCGATCTAGGCGGTGCAGAGAGGAGAAAGAGTTAAATAAAGAGATAATGCATTGAAACTTGTACCAACATATAAAACGTATTTCTTTATTCTCTTTTTTATCTCTTTTATTAATGGAAATTTAAAATAAAATTCATATCTGGGAATATTTACTAACTTCACAGCGTGAACTGCTGTGAAGTTAGTAAAAATACGTATAATTTTAATGATAAGAAATCCTGATTTCTATTGATGCCAAATTTAACCAAGAAATCGAATGATTTCTATTCACTTTATTTATTTTACAGTGCCAATTATATGAATAAAGTACATTCTAATAAACTACTTTATCCAAATATTTGTTACTCTCCACCGAATAGAGTCCAAAATAGGGTCCTCCCTCAATGGACCCAATTTTATAGCCCTACGCGTAAAAAGTCATAAAATATCTCAATAAATAAAATAAAAAACTTTTGATGCGAGGTCGCGTTTGACTCCTCTGTCAATGTGAACACACACTACGCATTTACCTCCTTTATAAACATCATCAAATTGTTGGGATATTGTCACTCTGTAGAGCGTGCATATTTTATGCATAAATTTGCAATAAATATCGGCGGTGTTGCGCGAGTGCTCGCTGTAAATTCGGATGTGTATTATGCGCTGCGCCCCCCCAACCCTTCCACGCCCACGCATCCAACAACCCAGTACCGAAATGTTTTGCGAAAAGTGAGCCGGCACCCACATGCTCGCAGTGAGACAGCAGAGAATTACGATATGCTCAACCTCCCGCGCGCTACTCTTCCCGCACCTCCGCCCCCACGTCGAAAGCGGGAGGACCGGCCGGAGGCGCAGGTGCTTTATCAGGGACGTATTACAGGCCACGCTCGTATCGATTGTACATATCTATAAATTGCATTATCGACTCTCGCTCCGTGTCTATTACCATGACTCAAAATGCATTGCTATATCGACGGCAGAATGGATGCAGAAAGCATGGCAATCCCTCTCTCGACAATGCTTTTCGAGCTTCGCGTCGATGTGTCAAGTTGTGCTTTATGATTAATTCGCGTAGAATTGGTTAAAGTGTGCACGAAACTTTGCGTTATTAAGCGCGCGTTAATCTGTTAATTTGTTCGCGGTTGTCGGTTATTAATTGAGTCATGTCGGCGCGCGTCATTCCGTCATTCCGCAGCATCCGTCTACGGCTCGTGCAGCTACCGCCGACGACGATGGGAGCTCATCACTCAACTTTGTCGAGCAACTTTTAGCTTTACCTTTTTGGATCGTCGCGCGAGTCTTCCTGCTTTATTTCATCATCGTCAACGTCGACAATGCAATCAAAACCGGTTTATAAACACGCAAAAATAGCTAAAACTACCGAAGCTAATACATAAACGTATAACGTGATTATATAACGATTTTATAATAGATTATCACGTATTTTGTTAATGATAAATCCGTTTATTCCATAAAATCAACAAACATTCAGAAAAAAATCAGGTATTTCTACACACTTTCCTAGGATTATTTGTGATAATTAGTATTGTAAAACATATTTACTGTTTAGAATTAATCTTAATCAACACATAATATATGCAGGTATATTGTCTGAAGTCGATTAATTCCTAATTATATTATTAAATATTATTAAAAATATGTTGTAATCTTTATTTCGCCAATGTTAAATTTTTGCCGCAACCACGTTTTTCGGATTTGCGTACACGATTGAGAAAATGCTGCCGGATCGATTTCACTGTTTTATGGCTTGTTTTATTAACAATTAAATTGCCTAGAATATGACGTTTTCTTTTTTTTTGGCAATATTTATATACATATTTTTTTACGAATTTATAATTTTTTTCATGCGAAGAAATTAACTTTAACCATAAAACTTCATAAAAACATATAATTTTAACTATCGCTTGAAAATTCCCGACGTCATATTCCAGCAAATTTTATCAGCTCTCTAAAAGAATGATGGTTTTTCAATTTTATTCAAAATTGACAAGGCTAGAGTGTACGCAACTGAGCAACTCTATAAATTAGGCAATATAAAAGTAGCATCGATTTTGGTCTTCTTCGGGACTATCAACTTATTAGCTATAAAAAGTACTGTAAATCATATTATCTTGACGAAAATAATCTTAAGCAATAGTTAAACTATTCTAAATTAATCCTTAAAAAATTCAAATGGATGATTAAGACATTTACGACGTTATAGTACAAAAAGTACTAATAGTATCAAAAATTACTAATGTTATGCAACATCGTATTTCAAGTTTGCGTACACGATAGAGAGTATTCTACCTAACCGATTTGACTGTATTCAGCCACATTTTATAGATAATTAAACTCTCTATAATTTGTAGCTAATTGTATTTCCTATAAATTAATTGAGTCCCAAATTTTAGCTAAAATTCCGAGAAAATCTGTGATAATCACACAAACTGATGCAATTATTACTAATAATGAGGACTATAAGCTATATTTTTATTTGCAATATAGTCTTGATCAATACTTAAACTATTAAAGAATATTCCCTCAGATTTACAAGTCGTCAATTACAAAACTTACAAAGTTAGTGCTCATAAAGCTCATGAAAAACACAAAATATTCTTATCTTTACTCAACTTTAAACGTATCTCACCACATTGTTTCTCGTGTTTGCGTACACGACTGACAATATTCTACTGAACGGATTTTACAGGATAATATTACATTTTATTGACAATTAAATGCTCTAGAATATGACGTTATATATTTATGCAGAAAATGCATATTTATATATATTTTTAGGATTTTTCAGTCGGATTGTATGAGAAAAACGTACTTTAACATTATAAATCTATGAAACTATACAATTACAACATTTTCTTAAACATACTCGACGTCATATTTAAGATAATTTCGTGAGCTTTACAAAAACATTCCGGAATTTTATGTACTATTAAAATGAAAGGTGCTAGAGTGTACGCAAGTTAGCAAATCGGTAAATAAGGTGATATAACCATGGCTACGATTTTCGATTTCTACAATTCTATTAGATTATTGGCAAAAATGAGTACTATAAACCATATTACAATCTTCAAAATAGCCTTAATTAATAGGTAAACTATTCGAAAATAATCCCTCAATATTTCAAGTCAATGATTATAAAATTTACGAACTTATAGGTCATAAAGTTCATGAAAAATTACTAAGCTTATGTTTACCTCCTGGCGTGTTTCACTTAACATCGTTTTTCAAGTTTGCGTACACGAATTGGAGAATTCAAACATACATATTTTGCTAAAAAAATGATGTTTTACAGACAATTAAATTGTCTAGAATATGACATCAATTGTTTTTTATAAACATGTATAAAAACATATTTATTCGTATTTTAACTCTGATTTTTTATGCGAAAAATTCATTTTAGTTTTAAAACTCTTTGCAAACAAGCCATTTTAAACTAATTTTGAAAATTCTCGACGTCATATTCAAGCAAATTTTATGTACTTTCCAAAAACTTTCTAGTTCTTCTTCTATTATGAAAATTAAAGGCGTTAGAGTGTACTGAGTAAATTAAAAAACAAAGTGATACACGACATTTTTAAGTATACAAATTTTAATTTGAAGCCTAAGAAAAAAATCATATATAACAAATGCAATAATGCAATTGTATCCTGAAATAATCAACATTAATTCCCAAACTAAAACGACATAGCCGTCAATGCGTGTATGTTATCGAGCGATTATCGGGTTTGCAAATTTGTCGTCGTTGCACGCGCTAGTCTAATGCGATTGTTTATCGAGCTTTCAAAGCTTCCGCGTTTTCCGTTTTTCCGATTTTCCACATTGCAGTTTGACAAATCACCGCCGTAAATATAGCTAACAACTAATCGACTTAAAAACGCTTTCATCCCGTCAATTTAGCCTTGCTAATCCTTCGTAATCCTTAATAATATTATTTATAAACGACATTTAAACAACATAACTGTAACGGTAAATTGGCTAAGCATTTCGGCATTTACGTTGAGCGTTACGTCGAGCATTACGATGGCGAGCGAAAGTCGTGGGGGCGGTCGGTTGGCTTGCGCGGCGAGTAAGTAGTTAAGTGAACAGGCTGCTAATTAGATTTCTGGCCCGCATTGGCGGCGGCGACCGCATCATTAAAAGCCCTCGGCATCCGACATCTCCGTCGAAACGCCGCCGCCGCCACCTCCGAGCAGAGCCCCAACCGTCAACGACAGTTAATAATTAGTCGGGTGCGTAATTGACATCAGTTTAGATTAAGCGCATCATGTCAACATCAACAAAAACATTATTATTCAATTTTTTACTGAGAAAAACAGGCTTTTTCAGGGAATAAATGAGATTAATTGGGAATTTTGTATGGTAGGTGGTTAAAACGATTTTTGGGGAGTTGATTTTCTTTTTTGGGAAAATCAGGGAGGTTCTTATTAAGTGTTATATTCGAGCAAATGAACTGGAATGGTTTTATTTGATTTATGATAGTAGTGTAACACCCTAAATAGCCTCCAAAAATAGGCAATTTATTCGCTCATTATTTCTAACGACTAGTCAACTAACTATGAGTTGGTTCTTCTATTGGAGGGTTGTTTTTATAGGAGGAAATGTGTGTTTTATCGGAGAAATTGGCACTTTTTTAGAAGAATTATAATTGAATTGCTGTAAACTTACCCTGTTTGATCAGGTACAGTTGGTTGCATCCACGCGCGTGTTGTTGTGATCGGTTCTTCTTTGAGTGAAGGTCCACGAGGTTGATGATGATGATGCAGCCCTCCAGCATCCTGGTGGTGGTGAAGACCAAACATGAGTCCGGCGCCTGTGGCGGCCACGCGTGGCCCACCTGTACCCGGATACAACTTGCGTCCCCACGCCACCGGGTCCAGTTCGGGCGCCGGCAGCGAGAGCGCTGGCCACGGGGACGCCGTCGGATAGCCGCCGCCGCCTCCGCCTGCGCCTCCGCGCTCCGTCGGTGCGCTCTCGTCGGACCGCGTCGTGAAGCCTTTTACGAAAATTCAAACTCAAGAAACACTCACAACACTCGCGATCTCTTGGTGTTTTTATTTCAAACTGTACGAAACGACACGCGTGACAACAACAGCAACAACAACACGGGAAAAAAACGAGTTTATTTCTCCCTCAGGTGACGGATTGTCCTCGACGGAGTCGTCGGTCGTCCCGAAGGTTGATTGCGACTTGTGGGGATTAACAGCGCGCGCGAGCTGCAGAGTGTCGTCTCATTGCGAGAGTCGAACGCGAGTTGCTCCGTCCCCAGAGCGGATATCAAGCGTGGTGTGTGAGCGCCCGCGCCGCGACGAGAGACCACTTGCCGACACAAGCGGATAAACGCGACTGGACCGACTTGTGGGACAGTTGATAAGCATCGAATGCGTTTTGCGTTGCGCCGCTACTGCCGCTTGCCGCTGCTGCGAGTGTGCCGACCTCTCGGGGGTGGAGTGCTCTCTCACTCGGGCCAGCGGTGCCGCTTATCCCAAGGGCCACTCCCCCGGAGAATCGGAGTCGTGGAAGGGCAGAACCTAAGGGCGGGGCGTTTGCCACGCCGACGCCAATCCGTTACGAACGCGCGCACGACGGCCGTCCAATGAATACAGCTAGCCACGCCCACGTTGGCACATTGAGTTAGGCTGTTCTAAGAGGAGGGATACACTTTACAGCCAGGCGGCATGTGGCGACGTGAAGGGAAGGCGCCCCATCGGTGACGGTCTCTAGTGGCAGCGGTAACAACTTTGTTGCCTTCGGCCTGCTGGAGGTGAAACTGAGGTAAAACATTCAGTAGCAATCTATGTTCACAGCAGGCGACGGCGATGTTCCTTCCGGTCCTGGCGCTCCTTCCGCTGCGTCGTACTACTTTTCAACTCCACCGGGAACGCTGGGCGATGTATAAATTAGCTTTATTAGGAATTAAGAAAGAATTAAGTATGCGCCAACTCCAATTTACCTCATTAGACTTGATCTGCATTTCATCCCTCTTATAATCCCTGTCCCATCAATGTAGACTTTCTTAAACTGGTTTTACGAGTGATATAAATTCTCTTAATTACTACTTTTACAATTTACATCCGTATACATTCTTAGACGCATTTTACATCTTGTTAAAATGTAAATTGTTTTAAAATTCGTTTGAAATAGTTTTTTAAGCTACCAAACTTTTGTCATTGAATCTACTTGATTTCGTAGGAAATTATGATTTAGAAATGAAACCAAGATTCCGACAATTGACTTTGACATTTAGATTTTCAAAATTCAGACCGATTTTTGCGTTATTGTGATATAGTTGCGACGGCAGAAAGAACGTCGTCGATATTAGAGTCAACTTTAACGATTCATAGCACCACTTGTAAGTAAGTAATCAAAAAACTGCACTAGGAGATTGTAGAAAATTTCATTCTGAATAGATAGGTGTCCGGTTTGTACAAAAACGAAATATCAAAAATAAACAAAAGAGCGATCTTTACAATAATTCACTTCAAC